>CAMXCT020001562.1:134278-145271 GCA_947184155.2 Cladocopium goreaui | reverse complement strand
ATTTCCATGTCTGTCTGTTTCACCTCTCGTCTCTTGTAGATGCCTTTCTGACTTGTTGCTTTTTCCCCTTCCACGCGACCTTTTGCCCCTTGGTCGCAAATGACAGCGCACTCGTATGTTCAAGGGGGCCCTCAATGCCGTGAAGGGGTCCGAATACATTACTTTGACTGCTACCACTACTGCAACGACTACTACTACTACTACCACTACTACTACCAATACGACCACTACTACTACTACTACTACTACTACTACTGCTGGTAGAATTGTTTGGTTCTTTGCTGGCAATAGCTTTGACCAATATTGTCTTAGTTTCAGTCTTCAAATTTCCATGTCTGTCTGTTTGGCCTCTTGCCTCTTGTAGATGCCTTTCTGACTTGTTGCTTTTTCCCCTTCCATGCTACCTTTTGCCCCTTGGCCGCAAATGACAGCGTAGTCGTATGCTCCAGGGGGCCCGCAATGCCGTCCAGGGGTCAGAAAACATTACTGCGAATGCTACTTGTACTGTTATTACTACTACTACTACTACTACTGTTATTACTACTACTACTACTACTACTACTACTACTACTACTACTAGTAGTACTACTACTACTGCTGGTAGAATTGTTTGGTTCTTTGCTGGCAATAGCTTTGACCAATATTGTCTTAGTTTCAGTCTTCAAATTTCCATGAGTGTCTGTTTGACCTCTTGCCTCTTGTAGATGCCTTTTCTGACTTGTTGCTTTTTCCCCTTCCATGCTACCTTTTGCCCCTTGGCCGCAAGTGATAGCGTACTAGTATGTTCCAGGGGGCCCGCAGTGCCTTCAAGGGGTCAGAAAACATTACAGCTACTGCAAATACCACTACTACTACCACTACTACTACTACTACTACCACTACTACTACTACTACTACTACTACGACTACTACTACTACGACTACGACTACGACTACTACTCTTAGAATTGTTTGGTTCTTTACTGCCAATTGTGTCAAGTGTTGTGCATGGCCAGAAAAGGGTCTGAAACAGTCTGAAACAGGTCTGAAACATCCACATCTCCAGGATCTCAGCCCGGGTCTAGCTTTTACCAATATTGTCCTAATTTCAGTCTTCAAATTTCCATGTCTGTCTGTTTGACCTCTTGCCTCTTGTAGATGCCTTTCTGACTTGTTGCTTTTTCCCCTTCCATGCGACCTTTTGCCCCTTGGTCGCAAATGACAGCGCACTCGTATGTTCAAGGGGGCCCTCAATGCCGTGAAGGGGTCCAAATGAATACATTACCTCAACTGCTACCACTACTGCAACGACTACTACTACTACTACTACTGCTACTACTACTACTACTACTACAACCACTACTACTACTACTACTACTACTACTACTTCTACTACTACTACTACTACTACGACTACTACTGGTAGAATTGTTACTACGAAGCTATGGCATTTCGGTGGATGAGTGGTCTGATCAACCACTGGTACCTGCTTGAACTGTTGAATAAGCTTTTCTTCTCAGGTTGTTGAGGTATATTCCGACAGGTTGGATTTTCGATTTTCCTCACAGTGTGTGTCAATGAAATCGTGCTTGTGACTGTCGGTGCAACTGTCTTTCACATGCAAATAACGCTAGTACTAGTACTAGTAGTGGTAGTCGTAGTAGTAGTCGTAGTAGTAGTAGTAGTAGTAGTAGTACTAGTAGTAGTAGTAGTAGTAGTAGTAGTAGTAATAGTAGTAGTAGTAGTACTAGTAGTAGTAGTAGTAGTAGTAGTAGTAGTGATTAGTAGTACTAGTAGTACTAGTAGAAGAAGAAGTAGTGGTCGTAGTAGAAGAAGTTAGTTTCTTGAGGTTGAAGTCCCTTAAATAAACAGTCCGAAACAGTCTGAAACAAGTCTGAAAATGCACTAATTATTCGAATGAGACAAGGTCGGGGGGGGGGCCGACCGGTTTGCTTTGATGCCTTAAGAAAAAGTCCATGTGCTGCTACTGGGCTTTCTTTCATTCCTTTACTCCTGGCTTCTTTGCCCCCCTTCCACATGTTCCTTTGTCCCTTGGCCGAAAGAATCCAAACGAAAAAATTGGTTTGAAGGGGAAGCATGCTGCATCGAAGGGGCGTCGTGGCAGTTGTGATCATCGTCACGAGGATGGTAGTCGTGTAATCAGCATTGTGTCAGTGGTGAAATCACAGTTTCAGTTGTGATCATCGTCAGAGTCTTTCAGGCTTTGCATGTGAAGGTTTGGGGGCATGTAAGGATTTTGTAAGAGTAGTAGCCATTGTCGTCGAACGAGAGAAAAAATATATAATTCGTTCTGCTGCTATGGCGAGGGTAGTGATGGTCGAAGCAAGCGTGGTAGTAATCGAAGCAGTCGTAGATCATGCCAATGCGAGGCAAACATGGCCAAACATAATATGGTATCTTGGTAGCTTCATCATAAGAACTCCTGCAAATTAAAGAGAATCAGTCATCAGGCAACATAATTTATTACAACAGATAGCGCCACTCTGAAACACCCCCCTAATAAAAAGAATGCGTTCCCAAAATTTCGAATTTTATTATTGGGGGGGGGGAGGGGGGGGGGGCCCGTTTATTAATAGGGGGTAGGGATTATACTATTTATCATAATAATGATATATTTCATCATGGTGATTCTACTATTATAAAAGCCCATATGCAACTATTTATCATGGTTATCATAGTGCAACTATTATCAAAATCTTCCGGCCCAAAGCCAGGTTGCAGCAACTCTGTGACGCGAGCTGCAGAACGTCGCTGTTCTTCCTCCCAGAGGCCAGATCTCAACGAATGTCATTGCCCCAGGCATCAAAACGTCGCCACAAAAAAATTAAATCGGACCAACTGCGATAGGAAAATCATGAAAATCCCGATGAAGAACTGAAATGTCATGAAAGTTCAGGGTGATTTGGGGCAAAACTATAACTCAAGTACCATTTTTGGGGGGTGAAAAGTCCTGCCACTCTAGGGCCTGGAGATGCCGATACTGCAAGCTCTGATCAACAATATGAATGTCATCGGGCTCAGTTTCTGGATCTTGGTGTGGGTTTCCTCAACCCGGCCAGATCATCCTCTTAAATCAATGATAGATCGTCTAAACATATCAGTCTAATCTTCAATTGGGGTCTGAAAAATAGGCGACCCCATTCCATTGACCTATGATCGTTTTCCTGAAATATCTCGAAATGGTCCCAGTTTTCGGAAAAAAACGTCTTCACCGCCCCGGCGCTTGGACGAACCGCGCGGGGCCTCCATCTGCTCGAACTGCAGCTCCCGCGGTCGCCAGCGCGACTGGCGATCCACGATTTTGCGAAGGCTGCGGCAGGAGCTCAAGGCCAAGCCTTCCTGGGCAGATTGGTGCCCCCAAGTGTTGTGAACGTTGCTTGGTAGTCCCCTTTATACATATATACATATACATACATATTTATATATAACTTATTTATTTATTTATTTATTTATTCAAATATTTATTTATTCAAATATTTATTTATTCAAATATTTATTTATTCATATATTTATTTATTCATATATTTATTACATACCTGGTTCTTCAAAGTGCCTTTTTCAACCACCAATTCGAGGTCACTTAATCCCAAAAAGGCCCAAAAAGAACCACCTCAAATGGGTCACTTTGAAGAACCTGGTAGTTCTGTAAATAGTATATTTTATATATATATACATATAAATATACATATATATATATATTCATTCCCCATAAGGCCTAGTGAAATGGGAGTTATAAACCCATAAGTTCAACCAGTTGCCCATCTTAGGCTCCAGAAATCGGTACTTCTGCTCCAAGCCTGTGAGATGAGAAAGCAGAAGTGGACAGGTTACGGAAATCTTGGTGGAATTCCACAGTATCAATGGGAATTTCAGGATCCTAAAATGGAGGTACCTACCATTTTTTTAAGGCCTATTTTTGAGGCCTATGTAACAACAGTAACAACAGTAACATCTGTCAAACCCATGACGCATCCATGGTGCTGGTACATATGCTAACATAAAGGGGGTATATTGATGGGATCCATGGAGCACCATATATAGCAGCACCATGGATCCTATGGGTATGGTTGGGGTAAATGATTTTTTCACCGTCTAGAGCCAGAAATCCATAGAAATCCCCTTTCAAAACCCTTGACCAAGCGACTTGGCTATGTTGATTTTCCATGGCGCCATGTTAAATACCCCCTGGTAAACTAACATTGCTATTGAAAATGGCCATTTATATATAGTGGATTTTCCCATGAAAAATGGTGATTTTCCATAGTTATGTTAGTTTACCAGAGGGTAACCAGAGGGATCCAGTTGAAAAAACCGAACCTGGGAACCCTGGGAACCTCCACCGGGATGATCCGAGCTTCGAGTAATGCCAAGACATCAGGCAGCCGAGGCATGTGAAACTGAACGCTGAGAAGGCGATCCAATGAGATTTTCATCAGGCAACCTGCGGTGCCGCGGTGCCGCGGTGCCGGGCAGATGTTTCTTTGGAGGATCTCCCAAATGTGTAGTCACTGGTTGGTGGTGCAATAACCATCTTGAAAAATCATGGAGTTCGTCAGTTGGGACTATATGAAATTCCCAACTGAATGGAAAAATGAAAGTCAAAATCAATTTATTAGTCAATGGGAAGGATGACATCCCATATATATATATACCATTATATACCCATATATTATGGAAAGTCACAAAATTCCATGGTTCCAGTCAGCACCAACCAGAAATGTAAATCATGTGACTTGGGATGCTGGCTATGCTGGCTCCGTGCACCTGGTCCCTGTGAACTGCCCAGTGAATCTGGGAGTCATTTGCCAAAGATATCCAAAAATATTCCTACGAATATCGTGGATATAAGATATTACCCAAGATACACAAATATATCTCATATGTTGATTATATAAGATTTAAGATATTCCTGATTCTTCAAGATATCTTCACCTTGGGGATCCTCAGGTCCTTTTACCCCAAAATCTCCAGACTTTGGCGAAGCAAAAAGGTGACCTGAAAAATGGCGGTTCACATCAGATTTCGACCATGCGGCCCAGTTGACATGATGATAGCATATATCTTCTTAATATCTTCTCACTAAGTGACTAGGGCCCAAACCATCTTGGAGTTCTCCTGAAATGTCCAGTTTTCGCTGATTCGAGCTGAATTACATGAATTCATCTCACAAAATGGAGTGAGTATCGGATTTCTATCAACAGAGAACTCTTTGTTTGTTTTTGGGGTACATGAAAGCCAACACATCAACCTGTTCTTTTCCACGATCCAAAACTCCCAACAATTGGTCAGCCTCTCAGCGCAGGCCCTGCGGATTTCTCAGGCACTTCCAGGGTCAGGGAATTAGGGTGGAGACTCACATGACCTCAGAGCTGTGTCAAGAGATGGTTGCATGACAAGAGAGCAAGCGGCAGCATTCGCAACAACAACCCTATTCATTGGATTGCTTTACAGGAAAATGTTAACCGGAAACCCCCATGATCTTCATGGTAAAAACCATGGTTTCCGGTGTAGATTTTCCCTCAAACCAATCCAATGATTGGGGCATCGCCGGTGTGCGAAGCCCTACAATACCCCAAGACAGCCAAGAAGCTCACATGCAACCGCCCGCTCTCAGCCAGGAGATGTCGCATTTGCCGGTTCACCGCACTGACGGCCGCCGTGGCGCTGGGCCGTTCCCAGAACTCGGGGAGAAGAAGCCTGAGAGATTTCTGGAGCTGATTAATTGATAAATTTCCAAGGATGTTTAGGTGATTTTCCTGAGTTGTCCTGTGATTTTCTATGGTTTTGGAAGATTTGAAGTGAAAACATCCATGATTTTTCGTGATTGTTTGGTGATTTTGGTGATTTTCGTCATTGGTTGTTAGGGATTTATTGGAGGATCTTTGGTGATGTTCTTCATGACTTTCCGGGATTGTTTAAGGATCTGTGCGGATGTTTGCGAAGTTCTGATGATTTATGGGGCGTGTTTGGGTTTCTGGGCGAAACTTTTGTGGTGGATTGACTTTTTGGATGATTTTTGGGGTGTTGGCGTCCCCAGTCATCTGTGATGGCTGATGTTCTCAGGGAATTCAGGTGATTTTTGGTTCTCGTGCTCATTCACAGTGCACCTCAAAGGGGTGGTCACTGGCTGGAACAAGAAGAGCTAAAACGCGTGGAGGGTTGCAGTAAGGACCCTCTGGTTATTTAACAGTGTGCAGTGTGCGAACTGGAACATTACCATATCATCATGTTATAGCTAGGATTGGCTAGGTAAGTATAGGCACTGTAAACATACATGGGCTATGACTTCTATAGCTACGTTTACCGAAGGGTATACGGTATTGCGGCACTCAAGGGCCAGAGCAGTTGAAGACTAATGATGACTGATGCGGACAAGATCTTCACATCACAGGGCCATGGTTTTCCAAGAATTCATCACCTTTAACTGAAGTTTCTTGCAGCCCAGGAGCCAAATAAAGCGCAGGCGCTGGGAATCTAAATGAAAAGCCTCGACCATTGATCCACGGCGACAGATTAACACGCTGAAACTCAGCCAGCTGTCAACTGAATACGCGTTTCCTTGACTATCTCGAAAAAAACATCAACGTTTCCTAAGCCAGGGAATAGCTTCTAAATGGAAAGAAAGACGACATATCACCCAGATTGGAAGGCTGATGAATAGGAGGAATTTTGTGCCATGTGAATCCGCGAATCCGCGAAATCAAAACTCAGAACTGCAAGGCCCAGACAAACCACAACCCATGTTAGGCTGGTTTATGACACCAACATTTCCTCCAATTCATCCCAAATGAAATCCAAATTGTCATCCCGGTCCCCAATGAAATCCAAATTTTCCCAGCATCTTCCCATAAATCCTTGGCTTTACCATGGCTTTACCCCCCTAAAAATCCCCAGGGGGATCCCCCCGGGGGATCCCCCCGGGCACGGCCTCGCGCTTCTGTTGCAGCGCCAGCTGCGCCGCCAGCGCCGCGGCCTGCGCCTCCTTGGCGTCTGCCAAGCCGCTGCGGCGCAGGAAATCCTCGAGCTCGGCCAGCAACGCCATGGCGCTCCATCGATGGATGGGGAGCTGAGGGCTGATCCAGGAGACGGTAGGGTAGAAGTGTCGGGCTGGTTTTTTTGGGGCTTGGAATGGAATATATGGAATGAATTTACAGATATGAACTAAGATAATATATGATAATATCAAGATATACTTAATGATACTTAGATGATGGATTGAACTGGACTTAAAATGAGGATGATCGGAGAATGAGGGGTGTCATGGATGATGTTGTTGTTTTGTTTGATACGTATACATGTATGGTGTATATATGTTCATTGTCTTCTCAAGATGAATTGAACTTATATAAATAGTCCTATAGAAAAGTGATGTGCAGATTCTGGGTGTTTTTCCGTTTTTCGTGACGGTCATGGGATGTCATGGGTCATGGGATGTCCTGCTGTTTGGATGTCAAAAATGAGTCCTGACGCCAGAGATTCGGTTGCATGGCGACCTCTCACTGGACCCCCGCTATCAAAGGATCAAATAAACAGTTCATACTAGTTATAGAATGTTATAGATATCAATTCTTGATCCAAAATAGTCTCCAATCGTATACCTTACATTCTCAAACCATCCAATTTTTGGGTGTCCACGAATTATTAAACATCACTCATCTATATATACTCATCATCGTCCGCTTTGACCCATGCCTCAACTTTCCCAAACTGACGGGACTGGCACCTTCTGTGACCGCCAGGTGCCTAACGAAAATGCAAAGGTCATAGGAAGCCACCAGAGTACAGGGGACTCATGGTTGCACCTGATAAATCCGGTGTGAGCTAGTTAACAGTTAAGTTGGTTTATAATTTATAACCAGCAGAACTTGGGTGTATGGACATTATAAGCATAGTGGACGGGATTTATAAACCAAACTTATAACTCTGGGCACCACTGCGAATGAACATCCCAATGGTGATAGTAGTTCAAATGGGATGATCAAGCTGGTTGATAATCCCCGTTGCTCCATTCTCCCAACTGGCTTTGTTATATACCCTCTAGAGTAAACTAACATAACTATGGAAAATCACAACGCTTTATGGGTCAATATTGGTAAATCAACTCTTTCTATGGGCCATGTTCAATAGCTATGTTAGTCATTACCAGAGGGTAAGGAAACTTTGAACATGCTGCTTGGCTTCATGGGAGACCCTCCATTGCAAGCAATTCGTCACCCTTGTCGGGACATCCCAACGGCCATCAATCGGCGCTGATCCCAACGGCCATCTCCAAAGTTTCTCATCCGATTGTTCACCACAGTCCCTCCCAGCTGTTCCCTACTACCTCAGAAGCTCAACAAAAATGCAACTTCATCGAACATCAGCCGCAAAGCTAGTTCTCCCCCAGTTCGTAGCAGGATGGCAGCCGTTTTTCCATGTTTTTCCTCACTAAACCAGCCACTCTTGGACCCATCTTTGGAGTCGCCGCAGTGGCCGAAGCCACTTCAGTCGCCGCCGCCGCCGTCGCCGGCGCTTGAACTTGACGCAGCGCAGGTCGCTGCTTCCGCCGCGGCCCGTCAGAAACTTGGAGATTTGGTCCATGATACCCTCCTCAGATAATTGGTGGCGAACTACCCACGAATCCTAAGCAATGTGGTAAAAACAATGCCATAAACTACCCATGTTGGAATGGTCTATGGTGATTTAGGAGATGGTTATTATTGTTTTAACCACATTAAAGTTATCTCCCTGATTTTTCATCCACTTAGAACTCGGGTGAGCTAAGCCAAGCCGCGAAGTGGGATGAGCCACCAAGGAGACAAGATGGGACTGGTCAGACTCCACACATTTTGGGGGGGTACACCCAATTTCACCAGTTCAATAGGGAAAAATGATCTGGTTGGTGAAAAATCATGGAGTGAAAGTCAGTTGGGATTATATGAAATTCCCAACTGAATGGAAAAATGAAAGTCAAAATCTGGTTGGTGGTGCAATAACCATCTTGAAAAATATGAGTTAGTCAATGGGAAGGATGACATCCCATATATTATGGAAAATAAAAAGTGTTTGAAACCACCAGCCAGTGATTATAAACCAACAGAGAATGAGATGGGTATGAGTCAAACTTGAGGTATCCTAAAACCCACTGGTTAATAGTGAAAATCAACAAGAATCTGCGATTCCCAGGGTCCGAAACTTTGGCCCTTGCCGAAATGAGGGACATAGGATCAGAACTAAGCACCTAAGTACACATTCCACTCAAAAGAATACATGTTGGATACCCTCTGGTAAACTAACATAGCTATGGAAAACCACCATTTTCAATGGGAAAATCCACTATAAATGGTCATTTTCATTAGCTATTTTGACATAACCAGAGGGTAGTATGATTTTGTGACCCAGAAGTTGTGGTCCCGAGGCATTTGACTTTCCAGCGATCCCAACCTGATAGGACAACAGGACCACCCATGGCGCGTGCGGGAGTTGATCCCCATGCTGCTTCTCCCCCGGGGGGGGGTGCTTCAATCCCCCATGTTTCATCGAAAACCAATGCTGGTCCAAGGCTCATAGCTGAAATGACTGTTTCGCATGCTGAGGATTTTCTCCTCCATACTCTGCAGTTTTTCGAAGCCCACTTCAGCCACATGGTCCAGCATCTGGCCGAGAGTCATGGGTCATCATGGCGGGGACCTTCCCCCTCCAAAAATTTTGATCCACTAGGTAGGGGGAAATCTGATTGGGTGATCGATGATTCCATACTATAGTTGATTGTTCAATCATGTTTAATCCACTCTCTTTCATACTCAACTTAAATCTGGAAAATGGCCCTAATCGAAATAGATGCTTTACCGAACTTGACTGCGGCTGCTCGATGATTTGCCGACCAGTGGGCCAGCAGCTAATCCCACTATAAATCACCGTAAAAAAAAAGTCAATCCCGCAAGGAAATTCCCATGAAATCCCCAAGTTCTGTTGGTTATACCACGTTATACCCCACCAATTCCCCCATGTTTGATCTCCAAGCGAACTCCAAAGCTGCCTGGCCCGGGGGCCCGGCCCCAAGGTCCCAACCTTCTCGAGCCCCTTGATCTGGACGCTGAAACCAATGATTTCCTGGTCCCACAATTCGCGGTAGAAGCTCCACGGTACGTCGTCCCAGATGTACAACGGCACCCTGAGGGCAGCTGTTGACATGGGATAAACAGCATGGATTCACTTGATATTAACAGTATGTCAATATGGAAAGATTATATATTGGTAAATAGTATCCAACTGTTGGGACTGACAGTATATCGATATCAACTGGGATATTAACTGTCAATCCCGACTGTTTTTAGATTGGTAAACAATCAATATTGATACTTGGGATACAGGAGGTTAGGACAAACAATCTACTGATACTTTGGGGGGCCCACGGACCCACAAACTCCGCAAGGTCCCTCTCAAACCATCCATTTTTGAGGATGAAATGGGGCGAATCTACCAGTAGTTTGGATTACTCAAGCCATCCAAACCACCCATTTTTGGGGGACAAGAACAGTTTTGAGCCCTGAAAAGATTTCAGAGCCATCATCAAGCAACAGCAGCTTTGTTCCGAAGTTGCGATTTTGTTCATACAAGAGTTGACCCGTATGACTAGCCATACCAGCAGATGTAACCAATAAATATCAACTTATTAGATGTCATAATTGGTGATGTGTGCTATATTTCTTGGGAAATGATGGCTGTATTATCCGCCGACCCCTGCAGGGGGGACTGCGCCAGAGAAGCCGGGGCTTTGCGAATTTGCTTGTTGCAATCTTTCTTCCCGATCTTTATGTTTCTCTGCAGTCTCTGAGGCCCTTGGGGGTCCACAGGATCTGGAGGATCTGGAGTCTCTGGGGCCCAGTGTCACTTGCTGCACTCTTTCTTCCTATCTCTTTATGCATTCCTTAGGTGACGTTTGGCTCTTTATGCATTCCTTAGGTGACGTTTGGCATCTTGGCTCTGAGGATCTGGAGTCTCTTGCAGGTTT
>CAMXCT020001562.1:0-134178 GCA_947184155.2 Cladocopium goreaui | reverse complement strand
CTCTTTCTTCCTATCTTTATGCACTCCTTTGGTGACTTTTGGCATCTTGGCTCTGAGGATCTGGAGTCTCTGCAGGTTCTGGGTCCCTGCTATCTTTCTGCATTCCTTAGGTCAGTCTCTGGGGCCCTTGGGGGTCCACAGCGTCACTTGCTGCAAGGATCTGGGGTCTCTGCAGGTTCTGGGTCCCTGCTCTGCAGGATCTGGAGGATCTGGAGTCTCTGGGGCCCAGTGTCACTTGCTGCACTCTTTCTTCCTATCTTTATGCATTCCTTAGGGCAGTCTCTGGGGCCCTTGGGGGTCCACAGTGTCACTTGCTGCAAGGATCTGGGGTCTCTGCAGGTTCTGGGTCCCTGCTCTGCAGGATCTGGTATGGATTCTGGATTCTCTGGGGCCCATGGTCACTTGCTGCACTCCTTTCTTCCTATCTCTTTATGCATTCCTTAGGTGACGTTTGGCATCTTGGCTCTGAGGATCTGGGGTCTCTGCAGGTTCTGGGTCCCTGCTATCTTTATGCATTCCTTAGGTGACGTTTGGCATCTTGGCTCTGAGGATCTGGAGTCTCTGCCTGGGTCCCTGCTCTGCAGGATCTGGAGGATCTGGAGTCTCTGGGGCCCTTGGGGGCCCACAGTTTCACTCGCTGCACTCTTTCTTCCTATCTTTCTGCTTTCCTTAGGTGACGTTTGGCATCTTGGCTCTGAAGATCTGGAGTCTCTGCAGGTTCTGGGTCCCTGCTATCTTTCTGCCTTCCTTAGGGCAGTCTCTGGGGCCCTTGGGGGTCCACAGTGTCACTTGCTGCAAGGATCTGGGGTCTCTGCAGGTTCTGGGTCCCTGCTCTGCAGGATCTGGGGGATCTGGAGTCTCTGGGGCCCAGTGTCACTTGCTGCACTCTTTCTTCCTATCTTTACGCATTCCTTAGGTGACGTTTGGCATCTTGGCTCTGAGGATCTGGAGTCTCTGCAGGTTCTGGGTCCCTGCTATCTTTATGCATTCCTTAGGTGACGTTTGGCATCTTGGCTCTGAGGATCTGGAGTCTCTGCCTGGGTCCCTGCTCTGCAGGATCTGGAAGATCTGGAGTCTCTGGGGCCCTTGGGGGCCCACAGTCTCACCCGCTGCACTCTTTCTTCCTATCTTTATGCTTTCCTTAGGTGACGTTTGGCATCTTGGCTCTGAAGATCTGGAGTCTCTGCAGGTTCTGGGTCCCTGCTCTGCAGGATCTGCTCTGCAGGATCTGGAGGATCTGGAGTCTCTGGGGCCCAGTGTCACTTGCTGCACTCTTTCTTCCTATCTTTATGCATTCCTTAGGTGACGTTTGGCATCTTGGCTCTGAGGATCTGGAGTGTCTGCAGGTTCTGGGTCCCTGCTATCTTTATGCATTCCTTAGGTGACGTTTGGCATCTTGGCTCTGAGGATCTGGAGTCTCTGTCTGGGTCCCTGCTCTGCAGGATCTGGAGGATCTGGAGTCTCTGGGGCCCAGTGTCACTTGCTGCACTCTTTCTTCCTATCTTTCTGCATTCCTTAGGGCAGTCTCTGGGGCCCTTGGGGGTCCACAGTGTCACTTGCTGCAAGGATCTGGGGTCTCTGCAGGTTCTGGGTCCCTGCTCTGCAGGATCTGGAGTCTCTGGGGCCCAGTGTCACTTGCTGCACTCTTTCTTCCTATCTCTTTATGCATTCCTTAGGTGACGTTTGGCATCTTGGCTCTGAGGATCTGGAGTCTCTGCAGGTTCTGGGTCCCTGCTATCTTTATGCATTCCTTAGGTGACGTTTGGCATCTTGGCTCTGAGGATCTGGAGTCTCTGCCTGGGTCCCTGCTCTGCAGGATCTGGAGGATCTGGAGTCTCTGGGGCCCTTGGGGTCCACAGTGTCACTTGCTGCACTCTTTCTTCCTATCTTTATGCATTCCTTAGGTGACTTTTGGCATCTTGGCTCTGAAGATCTGGAGTCTCTGCAGGTTCTGGGTCCCTGCTATCTTTATGCATTCCTTAGGGCAGTCTCTGGGGCCCTTGGGGGTCCACAGTGTCACTTGCTGCAAGGATCTGGGGTCTCTGCAGGTTCTGGGTCCCTGCTCTGCAGGATCTGCTCTGCAGGATCTGGAGGATCTGGAGTCTCTGGGGCCCAGTGTCACTTGCTGCATTCTTTCTTCCTATCTTTATGCATTCCTTAGGTGACGTTTGGCATCTTGGCTCTGAGGATCTGGAGTCTCTGCAGGTTCTGGGTCCCTGCTATCTTTATGCATTCCTCTGCTGAAACTGGCAAACCCCGTTCCCTGACGGCACTTTGGGCCATAAAACGCCGTTTCTTGCCGAACCAACAGCGTTTCTTTCTCACAATCCATCCAAAACATGTCAATCAACTTTGTTTCCAATTTCATCAGCTGTGGAATCACTGTCACCTGCCACCGGTTCGGTGGTTTCCTTTCATCCTGGCCTTCTTGGTTATTTGCTGCGAGAGTGTTTTTCAGGCAGCAACGTTTCGTTAACAGCAACGACCAAAATAAATGCTGTTTCAGACCAACCCCACAAAAGGGAGCACCAGGAGGGCATAAGTATGAGAACCACTCATGGCAATGTCGACCACTCAAGCTACCTTACACCTCCATGCATCTCTGCGTAGAAATCCGCCGAACCCGGGAGACCACGCTGGGGCCTACTACTACTACTACTACTACTCTACTACTACTACTACTACTACAACTACTACTACTCCTGCTGCTACTACTACTACTACAGCTACTACTACTACTACTACTACTACTCCTACTCCTACTCCTACTACTACTACTACTACTCCTACTCCTACTGCTACTACTACTACTACTGCCACTGCTAGTACTACTACTACTACTACTACTACGACTACGACTACGACTGCGACTGCTACGACTACTACTGCTACTACTCCTGCTACTACTCCTACTACTACTACTACTACTACTACAACTACTACTACTCCTGCTGCTACTACTACTACTACAGCTACTACTACTACTACTACTCCTCCTCCTCCTACTACTGCTACTACTACTCCTACTCCTACTCCTACAACTACTACTCCTACTACTACTCCTAACTTGCTATTCCCATCAATGCGAGGACACAAACTGCCGTTCCTGATGTTTGATTCCGGGGTCGGCGGCAGGGGCGGCAGCCCTTAAATCCGGCGACGCCGTCCGGTGGTGGTGGCTAAGCATAGCTTTAGCTACCCGGGGGCGCGCCCCTGCCGCCGACCCTCCGCCGACCACCTGGCGACCCTCCCCTAAAATCCTTCAGCCTGGTGGGGTTTTCACGTTTTTGGGGGTTCGGGGTGGGAAAAAAGGGGTCTGGGGTGGACAAAAAGAGGGTGAAATTTCAAGATGCGTTTTGGAAGTCCTAAAATCGGAAAAAAAATGCCGTTTTGACACATTTTTCGGACGATTTTTCGCTTTTCGGAAGTCACAAAATGCTGTAAATTACAACATTTTTGCGTTTTAACGTCGTTGGCGGGAGCCATGCACAAACGCAGAAAATGCTGCAAATACCAGTACTTTTTGGACCCGAGATGCACAAAACACTGCAAATACCAGTGTTTTTGAAAGCCAAGCAAAAAAACACTGTAAATTACAGCATTTTTGGCGGGTTGATCGCAAAAAATGCTAGTATTTACAATGTTTCTGCAATTTCAAGCAAACGTGGAAGGCACGAAACACTGTAAATAGCGGTGTTTTGGCAACTTTTGGACGCCGAAACGCTGGTATTTACGCAGTTTTTTGCTTGTGACGGGGCCACTCCCCTGTAAATTACAGCATTTTTTGCACTTTTTGAACCGATTTTTTGTCTTGCTGCATGCAACAAACGCTGGTACTTGCACGTTTTTCAAAAAAATCGAAGATCGTGATGTGAACGAAACTCTGTAAATAAGAATGTTTTAGCCACTTTCGGGGACTAAAACTGTTGTATTTACACGGGTTCTTGCCATCTCAAAGCGCAAAATGCTGTAAATTACAACACTTTGTGCGGATAGGCATAGGCCAACATAGCCTCAAGATGGGCCAACATAGCCCCAAGCTGGGCCAACATAGCCCCAAGATAGGCCGCCGACCCTCAGCATGTCATGTTCGCAAGTTCAGATGACATCCCCCTCTCTCTTTCCCTCCCCCGACCCCTACCGGCGTCGCCGGTGTGCGAAGCTCTACAATAACATATTATAACTTTTCCCAGCAAATGACATACAGCCCATCATTTCTGCATGGAAATCCCCATTGACCCAGCTATTTTTTCCGGTAAACATCGAAGTATCCAGTGTTTTCAAACGAAATGATCTAGAAGTGGTGTTTGTTTTAGATCTCGGCGTTAAATTAGTGGAGATATCATATCATATATCATATAGTATATAAACATATAACATATATCATATATCATATATATAAACATGATCATATAGGTTTATCATATATCTATAGGTTTATGTATCATATATCATATCTATCATATATCTTAGTATATCCCGGAAAAATGCCGAAAAGTGTTTCCAGGTTGTTCGATGATAATCTTACCTCATAATATCCAGGTTGCTCTTCGGTATTTTCGGCATGACTTGGGGGTGCTAGGGGGTCCTCTATCACCATGTAGAGCCCATTCTATGACCACCAACCACCACGGGAGGGTCGAACACCACTAATTGTACTAACTGTACTAAGTGTATTGTAGTACTCACCACGACTAATCACTAACTAAGTCTATCATGTCAACCCTGGGTATTTAGCTGGGGGGATACCATTTAAGTACTACTGTAGATTATCACTATTTGGGAAATACTTTCCTAATCAGCAAACCATGGTAGATTTTAATCTGGGCTTGACATTCACCAACCACCACTAGGCTACTATCCACAGACCACCAACTGTACAAGGTGTACACAGTTTTATAGTATTAAGCACCACGAACCACTAACCAATTCAATAACCATTAAGATGGGTGATGCTTATGTAAGTTCTGTAATCTTAATTAACAATCCATTCACCATTACCAGATGGTTGGTTTACTGTTTCTTCATTAACATCAGTAGCCTAAACCCTGACATTAAACCCTAACCATCTGGTTGGTAGTATACCTACCCCTCTGAAAAATCATGGAGTTCGTCAGTTGGGATCATGACATTCCCAACTGAATGGAAAGTCAATAAAATTCATGTTCCAAACCACCAACCAGCGATTATTAACCATTATTAATCATCATTAACCATCATTATGCCATACATTTCACCAATGTTCCAGTCATGTTCCAAACCACCAACCAGATCACCATAATATTCCCATAGTTGTTGGTTTATAGCCTATTAACCACTATTAACCACTATTAACCATCACTATTAAAATGTTCCAAACCACCAACCAGCTAACCATTAATGGGTTTACCACTGACCCCATCACCCCATGACCCCCTTCGGCTCGGCGTCCGTCCCATCTGTAGCATCTCGCCGGCGCGAAAGGACGAGCGCCCGAAGCCTCTGGGCGTCAAAGTCACCGAGGAATTCCTCGGGGCGACAAAAACCGGCCGAAATAAAAACCACGTTTGGGGAAGACGAGGAGACGATGGCGCCAGATTGGTGTTTGATGTTTCGGAAAAATGTGATTGTTATTGTGGTTATGAAATGTTACTAACCTATTGTGGTGGTAATTTCTGTAGATATGATGTCATCTGGTGATAAATAAATGGTATGAGGTGTTATATGCCCATGATATTCCCATAAAATTCCCATGATATTCCATTATAATGATTTGATTAAGGAAAATGTTATGGCTATATTAGGCTAAATAATGGATATAATATGTTGGTTTTTCATGGGTATTCCCATGATATGCCCATAATCAGATAATGAAATGAGGTGTTATGATATTGTACAATCATAAAGGTGAAATTTTTGGTGGTCTTCAGCAAAATATGATGGGTGCACTTTCTATTCCCATGCTATTCCCATTGCAGGTGGTCCATTCTACGTTCTAAAGAATGGGGACTTCACCATGCCTCATAGCCAAAATGGCCATCATTTTGACTTTGACGGTGAAAATGATAGAAAATTCAGGTATGAAATTTGGTGGATGCCAGTCAGCCGAGCATCACCAGGACTTCTTTCCAGTCATTCATGCCCTTCAAGTTCACGAAGACTTCCTGGTTTGTGAAAGTCGACCAAACTGAAATTCCGACCACAAATCCAGGCCATAAGAGCCATCTGGAACACCCATGACATGATTCGTTTCCACATGATTTTCCCATGAATCAATGAGATTTCCCCCGCCGGCCCATTGTTTGTTTATGGGTTTGTCTGAAAATAGTGTACCCCATTTTCCCAATGGTTTTGCTGATCATTATCCCTACTAAATGGCTATTTCATTGGGAGTATACCCTATTTTCAGACAAACTCTTATCAGACCGGAAGGGTTTCATACGATGGTGGTGGAGTCTCTACGCCAAATCTGAGGTTCGAGGCCGGAAATCGCGATGATCACCTGATATCGCCTGAACCTTCAATTGGGTACCTTCTGGTAAACTAACAAAAAACTATGGAAAATCACCATTTTTAATGGGAAAACTCACTATAAATGGCTATTTTCAATAGTTTTTTGTATGTTTACCAGAGGGTATGTCTGAAAATGGGGTATACTCCCAATGAAATAGCCATTTAGTAGGGATAATGATCAGCAAAAGCATTGGGTGTAGGGGTTTAGCCTATTTTCAGACAAACCTTCAATTATTGGTGAAGTGGCATGCAGCCCAGATTCCTGTGATCAGAAGACATCCAAGCAAAGAGCATCTTCAAAGTCTTTACTTCCAAAGCAACAGTTGTTTGTTCCACAAAAAACTACACCCAGTAACCATGTTACCCTCTGGTAATTTAACATAGCTATGGAAAGATCCACCATTTTCAATGGGAAAATCCACTATTTCTATGGCCATTTCCAATAGCAAACTGTTAGTTTACCAGGCTCAAAACTGCACAGCCCCACCCCCCACCCAGCCCAGCGGTCCCTATGCGTCTTCTCGCCCCACGCTTTGGTAACGGCTTCCATATTCTGGCGCACGCCCCGGTTGGTCCAACCGCTACCAACGAAGGACCTCGCGGCTCGGGGTCAGGATTCTCGGGGGCCCACATAAACATGATTAAAATGTATGTTTATTATGTATATATATATATATGTATATGAAAGTATATGATATATATATATATAAATATATGTATATTATATATATAATATATATATATATGTGTGTGTACAATTGTGTACATATGTGCAGCAATAGTTAATCGCGTTTCTTCATCTTAGGTATTGATGGGAAACTGGTGAATATCTGAAACTGCCAGTTTCAAGACCAGGATCTGCATTTAACTTGCAAGTAGTATACATTACTTCAAACAAGATGAACCAACAAGGCTGGCAGTGCTCGTAGAATCTGGTTGGATGAATTGTTCGTGGGATTTAACATGACTTAGTGAATGATAACCAGTGAACTAACATAGATCTTCCCTGAATTTCAGTTCTATTCACAAACCTAAAAGTAGCAACTTGCAGCCAACTACGGGGATGACTCCCTGCAATTCCCATCATTCCGGGAGTGTAAAGTTCAGAGTGTGGAGAAAGTGTAGATTGCGCAGTGTGAAGTGTAAAGTGTGAAGTGTAGAGTGTGGAGTGTCAAATGTAAAGTGTGGAGTGTGGAGCGCAAAGTGTAAAGTGTGGAGTGTAAAGTGTAGTGTGTGGAGTGTAAAGTGTAGAGTGTGAAGTGTAAAGTGTAGAGTGTAGAGTATGGAGTGCGTGGAGTAAAGTGCACCGTGTAATGTGTAATGTGCGAAGTGTAAAGTGTAAAGCGTAGAGTGTAGAGTGTGGAGTGTAAAGTGTGGAGTGTGAAGTGTAAAATTAGAGTGTGGAGTGCAAAGTGTAAAGTGTAGAGTGTGGGGTGTCAAGTGGAAAGTGTGAAGTATGAAGTGTAAAGTGCAAAGTGTGGAGTGAGTGTGGAGTGAGTGTGGAGTGAGTGTGGAGTGAGTGTGGAGTGAGTGTGGAGTGAGTGTGGAGTGAGTGTGGAGTGAGTGTGGAGTGAGTGTGGAGTGAGTGTGGAGTGAGTGTGGAGTGTAAAGTGTAAAGTGCAAAGTGTAAAGTGGAGAGTGTAAAGTGTAGTGCGCGGAGTGTCAAGTGTAAAGCGTGAAGTGTAAATGTAAAAGTGTAAAGTGTAGAAGAGTGTGCAGTGTCAAGTGTAAAGTGTAGAGTGTGGAGAGTAGAGTGTAGAGTGTGGAGTGTAACGCGTAAAGTGTAGAGTGTGGAGAGTAGAGTGTAGAGTGTGGAGTGTAAAGTGTAGAGTGTAGAGCGTGGAGTGTGGAGTGTATATAAAGTGTAGAGTGTAGTGCAGAGTGTAAACTGTAGAGTGTGGAGTGTCATGTGTAAAGTGTAGAGTGTAGAGTGTAGAGTGTCATAAAATGCCACCCCTGCCACGTAATTTGCACGTTGTCGCCACTTGACGCAGCCCTGACAATGGGACTCGCAAAAAACACACAACACGACACGTCTAAAGTGCTGGGCCTGCCACGCAAAATGATGATGGAGGTCTCCGAAGTGCTGGGCCTGCCATGAAAAATGAACCTCATCTTTTGAAAACGATGCAAAAAAAGTATGGCGCCTGTCACACAAAACGAGGATGTCACGAAGTGCCACGCCTGCCACGCAAAACGATGCTACGCGACGTTTGAAACTTCCAAAAGCAGCACTCCCCAGAGGCACGGCCATAAGGCCCTCACGCGGACACTTGCAAACGGTTGCGGACGGGTTGCGTATGGTTGCGGACGGTTGCGCAACGTCTGGCGAACACACCCTCAACCCCTAGACCCCCAGAGTGAAACGGGAACCCTTGCTACACATGCGGGAAAAATATTTCAGAATTTTCCAACCTGAAATCAGGCTTCACTGTGGGCTCGTTATCCCTACTCACCATCATTCCAGTGAGGTTGCAGTGAAGTCATTATAATATAATCTATCCAGGTACATCCAGATAATACTATGTGTTGAAAACTTGGGGACAAAGTGCTAGTAAACTTACCGTGGTTGGAAAACCCTGACATCCGCACTGCTTGCTATGCTGCAACCAGATGGTTTTAAAAATGGCCGGCCATGTCACAGGGTGCCCATTTGGCAAGCTACTCTGCCATCGAACGTGCAAAAGCAAAATTCACTGGTCGGCAGCTTTCTTGGCGATACTTCAGTTAAAGTATGTTAAAATCATATCAAATGATGATTATGTTGAATCATATCAAATCAAAATTAATACTGGACTCCAACTTTCAATGCTTCAACACTCCAATAAATTGGGCCAGTCAAGCAACATGTCTGGCACCTCAAATCAGCCCCAGCCATAGATGCCGAAAATACCTTGGAAACCTGGAAACAATGGGGAAAAATGTCATGAAACCCCTGGGTTTGTCCCATAGTTTCCCATCTTTATCAGAAAAATGTCATGAAACCATCCTGGAAACACGACTTCCCGTCTTTTTTGGGGGCTCCGTCGGATCCGTGATACCCACGAAGCATCCCTTAGCCCGCCGCCAAGTCACACGAAGTATCTCCGGGACGCTATGGGTATGTCTGGCAGAGGCGTTTCTGGCTGCTTCAGTAGTGGCACTGGAATGTGCCCAAAACCTGGAGCAGGTGTTCACTGGAAAATCCATCGATAAAAACTTGAAACCCTGCTGTGAAGTAAAAAAAAAACTGGAAAAACCCAATGAATTGATTTCAACATTTGCTGTTGACTAACGGAGATGGAAAATCATTGGTTTCACAAGATCATCTACAAAGGGGGTGGGCTTCCTGGATGGAAAGTATGGGGAGTTCGTCTTTGTTTCCGGATAGAACTTGGCTTCATGGCGAAGAATGAGGATAGCAACAACAGAAGTGAAAGTGCCAAGTCTTGATACTATATCCATTGGACTATAGTTCTATCCAGAAGTGCATATGGATCAAGATTCATATACTATATCCAGAAGTGAATATCCATTGGACTATAATTGGATATGAATTACAACTTGAGGATATTAAATGGATCCAATGGGGGGTGTATATTAATATAACTTGAGGATAACCAGCCAAGTCTTAAGGATCTTAAATGGGGGTTGAATGGTGGTGTAATGGCTGCTGTGGATGTTCAACCACTAAGATCATGATACTCCCTGGCAAATTAACATAGACCCTGAAAATCACCAATGTTTAATGGAAACTAGTCTTCCAACCCCGATGACTGCCAGGGTCTATGTTAATATACCAGAGGGTAGATCTTGTGAACTGTCAATGCCGAGAGGAAATCCGCGACTCATGTTGGATGTGAACGTTGGCGTTGCCTGGTGACCTATGGTCCAACAAAATCTACGAATAGCCAACAAAATGCCGTTTCAATGTTTGGGGATGGGTCAAAACCCTGGTACCTAGTGAACCTCAATTCATAGCTGGGATTTATGGATGTTCATCCCATTAAAAATGGTATTAATAGGTATTGATCCATACCCATTTAACAATCACAGAAAAGGCGCCATATTACATGTCAGCAATCCCAGAAAAAGGGAACCATAATTTTTGAGCCAGACCCAAAAGATCTAAAAGGGGCTCCCATGTGATTTGCAACTCAAATATACAAAAAAAATCCTGTGATGAAGGAACTATTTCAAAGTTGCCATGTTTCAGCTAGCTTAGCAGGTGACTTTGTACAGTATCAGCTAGCTCTCGGCCAATTTAGTTCGATCATTCGCCTACTCCGAACCGTTAAAGTCGACCAATTTAACAGAATTGTGTCAAATCTCATTGGGACGCCGTTGGATCAGGAAGTCAAATAAGTTGACCAAAAGCAAGGCCAACCCCAATGGGACGCCGATGTACGACAAACTCTGTTTTGGCAAGTTTTGCTGTGTGAAAGATGAGGAAACACCTTGTGGACGCAACTCCCAAAACATCTTCAAAGTGGTATTAAATACAACAAAAAGACACTCATGTCATATTGGGACGCCAGTGATTCACCACATGTAGATTGCAAGTGATCACAAGAAAAGCTGCTTTTACCTGTTGGATTCTGTAGGGACACGGTTAGCTGTTTCGAAGGACGTCCGAACGACGTCCGAACGACGTGTCGAACGACGTCAAAGGGTATCAAAACCCAGACCTTTGGATTCATTTGCTTTCATGTTCCTTTCATTCTCCTTTCATTTCCTCTCATTTCCTTTCATTGTCCTTTCATGCGATCATGAAAACATGGTATAGACACAACCTAAATACGAAGTCACACAAAGTCGCTGGCAATGCAAAACCCAGGAAAAAGTCAAAAAACTGAAAAAAACTAACTTGCTAGACACAAGCTGGACGCAACATTGGTCAACTTTAGAAGTTGCGTGCGCGCAGCTGGGACGCTCATTTCATTGAAATCGTTCAACTCAGAGTAGAAACATGGTGATTTTCCACAGCTATGTACCAAATGCACCAAAATTCCCATAGGGTGTAATGTGGTAGACCCAATATGACCCAATAAACCATCCCCAAGTCATCACCATTTTTGGTGGGATTTCAACCATCCCCGAGTTTTTTTGTGTTGTTTATGGCAGGGTTCACCACATTCGTCCCGTCGTCAGCCACTGGGCAGATGACGCCAAGGCGCCACCCGCGCTGAAAACAAAGAGGTTCGGCATGTCACTTTGCGGAAACGTCGACATCCTGAGCCACGTTGCTGCCGTGGTTTTGCCCTGGCCCTAGATCTCGGTGCGGACCGTCCTTGTCATCAAGTGATTGCAATGGTTCTTAGATCATCCAGCCATGGGTCAAATATCTAACAGAACAACATGAATGACTAACAAAAATCTGGGCAAATGACAAGTCAAACGCAGTCGTTTTGGTTGTTTTGAAAAGCACAATGGTTGTCCTCTGTTTTGGTAGTTTGTGGTACACTTTCAGCCCAAACTCTTGACCCAGCTTGGCCCAGCTTGATCCGAAAACGAGGCGCTTGGCTCCCCCGAAAACGCCCAGGTCATGCTGGGAGACCGTGACGTACAGCACCGTCTTCCGCATCTTCTGCTTCAACATACTCGGAGTGCCGGGATCGATGGGGCAGGCCGATGGTCCAGAAACCAGCCCTAGATTTTCGGATGGTTTTTCCCAGAAATCGGAGGTCGACCATCAACAATTGGAGGCCCGTTTTGTTGGGTTAGACCACATCAAAATACCAGGTATACTGGAAAAACACTCGTGACCAAGCTGGGATTGGTTGGGGCCATTTTTTGGACATGCAAAAAAAGGTTGCATCAGTTGCGATCCTTTGGGCACAGTTCAAAAAACGTTCGTGGGTCCCTTATGTTTTCTTTGTACTACAGGAAGCCATGGGGCAGAAATTACTCGCGAAAGTGGACTCAACTCTGCGACTCCCGTTGAAGTACTTGGCATTGCAAACACATTGAACGTTATTGAACGGCTGGAATTTCTTTCAAGGTTACCAGCTTTGCTGCCGCAACATATCAGCAAATTAATAGCCCTATATTCTAGCGAGGCTACCATTTTAAATGCAAATCACTGCTGGGTACATAGATCGATCAATCAACCAGGATTTATTCATCTAGGGTTGACCTTAACAGCTTCATGCTTCAACATCCCACACCAGTGTGGCCCCACCCCATGGTTCATATCTATGGCTAGTTCACCCAGTTATACCCAGTTATAATGTGTTATATCATGTTACATCACACTAAGTATGATAGTTTCTGCCGATTCTGATCTTTTTGTCCATGACTTAGATAGAGCCCCTGCATCTGTCACTACATCGATAGAACTATTTCCTTATACATATGCATATATATATAATTACATATATCATATACATAGACATATATATATATATATATCATATATATGTCATATATCATCATTTTAATCATATATCTAGTTCACCTAGTCATATATCTGTGTTAGACCTGTGAAATCAAGGTCAAAAAAAATCTGGCCCCAGAAACCACCCAGCCAGCTCCGCCAGGTCCGCCAGGTCACTCGATCATCCCTGCAGGATATGCCCTTTCTCTCACCGCCAGGTCGACCCAGGGGACGAAGATCGGGATGAACCTCGGGTGGTTCAAAACCACGGGAGACCCCAAAGTCTCCAAGAACAAACATCGAAAAACGGAAACCAAAATGATCCAACATGATCCGAAAAATGTGGAGTCTGGTTGGTTTAAACATGTTTAAACACTCTTTTTCAGTACTTCGGACTGAAGACAACCCCGTGTTTCATGAGGATTCAAGATATTATAGCGGCTCGATGGCGGCCCGATGGTTTTATACAAAAACCTATTGATCCCAACAGATCTTGAATATTGACCCAGCTATGACGATCTGACATTTTAATGATCGTCCGAAACAAGAAACAAAGGAAAACGGAAAATGGACTTCAACTCTGCAGAAACGGGCCAAAGACATCTCGCAACCTGGTGCCTTCTGCGCGTTGAAACCACTTTGAAGTAAAGTTCTTGATCCAATAATTCCTGAGCAATCTGGCCATGGGAACCATGGGACTGAAACCCAGGATGCCAAATTTCCTGCAGAGGCTTCCGAGACATTATGCTGATGAGGTGCGGGGGATCCCCGTTATTAAAAAACAAAGTTTTATATACAGTAATATCACCCGACCAACATTGAATACATTAATATACACATTATATATATCTTTGCAAAAAATAAAATAAAAAAATAGATCACGTCCATCAATCATCCAAGATCATCACATCCATCCCGTTCCACTGTACATTCCACCCTTCTAACACCGTCGTAGCTCAGCTTCTCGATCCAAGGTCCGGTGTATCCAGCCCAGTGATGCGCCGGAAAGTCCATGGACACGAAGCTGCTGATGTTGTCGTAGATCTGCCACAGATCTACCAACAAAGATGGGTTGGCTTTTTGCAAGTGACCATCATGGGGGATAGAAAATAGGAGATCTGGTTGGTGGTTGACCTACCAATAGTCATGGTTAATGATGGTTTAATATGATGGTTAATGATGGTTAATATATGGTTACTGATGATGGTTGGTGGTTGACCTACCCGAAAAATATGGTGATTGTATGGTTTAATATGGTGCAAAATCCCATTGATGATCATACTTAGTTACTTATCTGGTTGGTGGTTGAGCCACCAACCCCTCTGAAAAATCATGGAGTGAAAGTCAGTTGGGCTGATGAACTTGCCAACTGAATGGAAAGTCATTCAAAATCCCATGGTTCCAGTCACCAACCAGAGATTACCTCATCTTCCCCATTCAAATGACCATCCATTGGGCTATGCCCAAGGGGCACATTTTTCATGACACAATCCGCATCCGCATCGATCCACCATGGCATAGCAGCATAGCACCTCCTGGAAATGTTCCTCCGCATCGTCGGGATAGGTGGCTTCCAGTTGTGGATTGGTGAGGCGCATGCATGCCAAAGCCTGCGTTGAAACGCACGAAGCGTCCGGTGATGACTTACAGTGTATGCATGGATCTGGAATACATTGTATATTCAATACTATATATATAGTTATAGTTATATATATATATGATATACTTGAAATATGAACATGCAGATATCAATATATGTCAATATCATTGATATGATATGTTTAATGTTATTGTTTCTTATTGTAGATTTGCAAAAACATCTGATTCATCGCAACCCCCCAGCCCCAGAACGAACTAGTTCAATCTTTCTGGGGACCCATGGGGACCCAACCCGCACCAGTTGGGAACCATTCATTCTATAGGTATTCAGTATTCACCAAAGGTTGCAAAAACGTCCCAAACATGGAAAGCCGAATCCAATATTGCTATAGTATGCTATAGTAAATGGGTAACATAACATGGTCATACATGGTCATACATACTCAATTTACCCAAGTTTTGACCATAACGCACATCATAAATCTACACATCTACAAGGTGATGCCACCCATTTTTAATTTGGCTTCTAATCCTCATTGGCTATATAGATATTCTGATATTCTGGATCAAAATTGAGTACCCCGAGGTACCAAGGATGGTTATTGCTAAAGATCATCAAAGGTGCAGTCCCATGGCAGTCTACAAAAAATTGACCCATCGCCATATTAATCTACCTTGTCCTTGTGGCGATTCAACTATACTGGACACTGGGGATATAATGAAAATTATTATTGTTATTATTATTCGAAAGTCATCTATAAATGGGGATATATACTTATATATATATATGTGTAATACTTATAGATATTTAATGATATTTATATATAATATATCTACCAATAAACCCCAAAGAAATTGGAGTTTGTTGGTTCCCAACAGCTCCCTCACCTTCTCCACAGTGTCCACGGAGGAGAGGAAATTGGGATCTATGACCTGAAACGCTGCTGTTCAATGGCCATGCCAACATCCGATTTTCATGGGATTTTCGACATGAGAAATAACCCACGTGTGGAAAAAATATGGCGATTTATGGGATTTCTTGACATTCTGAATAGCAGAAAATCACCAACAAACCAGAAAATTAGTGAAAATTGAAAAACTTTGAGGTATCCCCCCTTTTTACGCTGCCAAAAATAGCACGAGCATGTTCCTGACTCTTTGCCGGAGCCGATGGGGCCTGGTGGGAAACGTGTTGGCGGATCAACTCACTGGGTGCCTCTTAACGAGTCTGAACATTGATCTGACCATGCGTACCCACCATGTATATCTATGATTTATGATCATCAAAAACCAGTGGTTCTGGTGTACTATGGTCCTATGCTTTACTATGCTATGAACAAGGTACAGATGATTCAAGGTTCCAAGATCTCCAAGGTACAGAAGCACTCTCTGTCGTCCGTGTCGTCGTCGTTGTGGTCGTGGTCGTTTCGCTGGTTGCTGTGCTCGTCGTGGCTTCGGCCACGAAGGCTGTGGGCATGATGGGCAGCGCAGCGTCGGGCGTCAGTGGTGCTGTGGTCTCCGACCAGAAGGAGTCCTTCCAGCGGCTGATGTAAACCCAAGATGTCTGCAACAGCCAATGGATTACTTTGTCACAAGTTTGAGACGTTGAATGCCAATGCTGTTGAGGCTTGAATCATAACATGCAACAGGGGTACATGGGTGTCTTAAGTTGGGTAATTTCGGTTGCCATCCCACGTTCGTTTGACAAAGTCACATGGGGTTTGACAAAAAAATGAGGATATCCCAAAATCATTGGTTGATTGCGAAAACTGATTATTTTCTCAACTATGAGATGGAATGGGGTCTTCCCCATCTCAAACAAGCTATAGCAACCCCCAATAAAGATAGGAAAAAGAAAAAAATACCCTTCTTCTAGAATCAAATTTTACAAATGTGACTTTTCTGCATCCTTTTGTGGTTTTGCTTCAACCTTGGATCCACCCCTTAATCCCCATCTGTCGTAACGTTGGCCTTCAAATTCATGAGGTCGTCCAGATCTTCCAATCCCTGGCGCTTCATGAAGCCCCAGTGGGTGAGTAGAATGAAGGACAGGAGGAACAGGCCACAGATTCCTGGGATTTCTGCGCTGATCAAAAGGATCAAAAGCTGAGTTTTGTCATGGGAAAATGGATCAAAAGGTGACTTTAGATGGGAAATTCACACGGAAACGAAAATCTCTTGGGGCCAGGAAAGAAAAACATAGCATACTCCCGGTGTCCGAAATCGGTGAATGTACCAAGCTGGGAACTTTTCAAAAAATCACAGCGTTCTCCAAGAAATCCAAGAGTCCAAGGGAGCAACAACTGCAGCGGCACCACATCCTCAGATGGTTTTGTCGGGGAATGAGCCCTTTAGTTACTGCGAAGAACCATTCGAAAGATGATCAAAGTTGAGCAAATTATGAGGGAGATCCACCCTTTTTGGACAGATATCAGATGAACAAGCTGTAGAATGTAGAATCTCTTTTAGATGTCGGTTTTACTGCTTGGTGGAGAACCATCTGGTATGCATCTGGTGAATTCGGATGATCTAGAGACAGTTTGAACAAATCCTAACCGCAAATGCCTTTGCATCCAATGAAGAAAACATGCTGACCTCAAAAATCATCGCAATGCCAACGCTGCAGTGTGTAGGAACCCCACATGTTTGTTGGTCAAATGCCCATGTTGGTTTGTGGATATCCACGTGTTGACTGGATAAATCGAAGTTTTTGCTGTTTGACATCCCCATATCTGTTGAATCTGTTGATTGACATCTCCACTCTCGGTCAATCTCCACATTTTTCCGGATTATAAACCCTCCAATAATGAATTTCCCATCAAAACTGCCATCTAGTTCGGGGGGTTCCACTGCCAGAGGGAAAATCCCCTAAAAATCAGTGGAGGCTTTACTGCGAAATCATCTACCCTCTGGTAAACATACAAAAAGCTATGGAAAATCACCATGCTATTAATGGGAAAATCCACTATTAATGGCCATTTTCAATAGCTATTTTGACATAACCAGAGGGTATAAATGGTGTATTTTCCCGCCACCACCTTTGAGGACACCAGGTTTCGATGCCACTTCCTCCGGGACATCTTCATCCACACCATCGACCTCCACGGGTTTGGAGCGGGGCTGGGACTCTCCGTTCTCCACCTATCGGAGCCGCCAGGTGAAGGGGGTTGGTCCTACCTATACGACATCACCAATACGAAGAGATACCCTCTGGTAATGACTAACATAGCTATTAAAATTGACCATTTATAGTGGATTTACTCATTGAAAATGGTGATTTTCCATAGTTATGTTAGTTTACCAGAGGGTATCAGCATCAACAATGGGGGGTGAGCAAAATTGTTTTTTTTTTTTTTCTGGGGGTATCCGCAGACTTGACCAATGAACCATGGGATTTTTTGACATCAAACTTGGAGATCTTGGATGCTCTATATATGGTGTTCTAATGTCAAAACTGTCAGCCATCCACCTCAGTGTTTGCCATGCCTAAGCGGCTGAGTGGCTATTTCAGCCCTTCGCTGTTGAAACGCCGAACGATGTGAATATTTCTGAATTCTTGGGGGACTCCAAGTTATCATTGAGTTATTTGTCATTCTCAACGGGCAAATCTATGTGTTTTTGTGTAATCACCCCAATTTCAAGACAAATCCATATTGTACCTTAAGATCATTGAGTCACCATGTCTTGCGCTCCAAGTGCCACACTACTTTACTCAAGCCGATTGCAGAATCACATTCTCAAACCCCAAATTCCCGCATGGTTTGCGATGAAGATCCATCAGCCACATCTGTTTTTTGGGGTTTTGGCGGCCGGAATCTCAAGGGATCCCCTCAGGGTGTGGCTCCAAAGAATTGACCCATAGATCCTGGCATTAAACGTCTATAAATTACCCAAACATCCCCACAGATACTTGGGAATATAAAGTTATTTTGGGAATATCTGTGGGGATGTTTGGGTAATTTATACTTATTAATTAATAGAATAGTAGACTTAATTAACATCCCAAAATTACTTACCCTCTGGTGAACATACAAAAAGCTATGGAAAATGGCCATAGAAATAGTGGATTTTCCCATTAATAGCATGGTGATTTTCCATTGCTATGTTAGTTCACCAGAGGGTATACTTATTCTCCATCTACTCTGGATGATAACTCTTGCCTATTCTAATGCACCTGTACATGCAATTAGTGTCTCTACCACTATTCCCAAACATCTCCCCAGTTATTGCCATGCCAAAATCAGATCACAGTGAACTCCCCCCATTTTTCTCGAGTCAGATCCAAGCGGCCAAAAGCCCCAAATCTTCATCACCAGTCCCAACTTCTTCGTCTTCGAGGGCGTCGCCAAACACGTCCGCGCGCGGCTCAGGCATGGGCCCAGGCTAAATGAGTTGCATCATCTGGGGAATGTCCGATGGTTTTTAAGGGAATCTTTGCCGGAAACTCAGTGTCTTTTTTGGCTCATCTCTGACCATCACATGGGGGATGTCCAGTAGATGCTGTTGAAGAACCTCAATGGTTGCTTGGTCCTACGGCGAGATTCGTGTTGAAGTTGAGGGTATGATTTTTCTTGTCCTTTCAGTAGGCCACGGGGGCATTCACGAAGTTCATACATTCAAAATATTCAAATTGACCTTTGACTTCTGGGATGTTGAACTGAGTGTTAAACCATAAAATGGTCACACACATATTGACCTCAAAGGTAGGTTCGAAAAAAACATGCCCTGACCATGTCCCATGAAGTGATTGGAAATCACAACGCGTAAAGCCAGAGCTTTCGGAGACTCGCAAGTGGTAAAAAGGCGGAGAGGTGGACCTGGTTGTGGTCAGTGACAGGCGACAGCCGCCTTATAAGTGGGATATGACAAGGATATACATTACATATCGGGGTGCCAATTCATTATGTGAAGCTGTGCAGGAGTTTTAGAGCGGTCTAACTTTTGTGCATAGGCCTCAGGCTTTAAAATGCACAAAAACAATAAAAACTGGCTCTGCAATAAAATGCCTTGCCACCAAATTCATGCTTGAATGTGCATCCAACATCATCCAATTTCATCCAACTTTGAAGACCCTCAGAAACGCATCTTTAAAAAGGGGTCAGGAAATTCTTTTTAGATAGGGGTATTTAGAGTGAAGGTGCCCAAATATTAAGTGTTTTTCTTTTTTTTATAGCGTTTTATAGCAACAAAATACGGTGGCATTCTTTCGTGGCAATTCCTTAAAATTCCTTAAAAATCCTTTACATTCCTTAGAATTCCAAAAAACTCCTTGAAAGTCCTTAAATATCATTTAAAATCTAAAAACATAAAAGATCCTTTAAAATCCTCCAAAATCCTTTCAATTCCGTCAAATTCCTTTAAAATCCTTAAAATTCCTCTAAGATTCCTTTAAATTCCTTAAAATTCCTTAAAACTCTCTAAATTCCTTAAATTTCCTTTAAAATTCCTTAATACTTCTTATAATTCCTTTGAAATTCCTTAATATTCCTTAAAATTCCTTAGAATTCCTTCAAATTCCTTAGAATTCGCTGATCTAAAATGACATGCCCAATAAAATCGATATAAAAAGATCCTGGAAAAGCACTGGTTCCATTCTGCAATAAAATGCTCCAAGCAAACATTCTTTTGCAATAAAATGAGAATGGAATTTTAACATGTTAAAAATCATCAGGATTTACCTTTACAATAAAATGCTTAGCCCAACCCCCCAACAATAAAATGACTAGCCTGACATCAATTTTAAAATTCCAATACATTAAGAATTTCGTTTAAACTATGCACAGGTTCACCAGTTCTAGAGTGGAAATTGCCACGGGGTTCATTACATGATATACATCAATATAATTCAATATATGGGGTTTTCCTAAAATGGGGCGTACCCCCCCCCCAAATCATCCATTTTAGATTAGGATGTTCATGGATTTTCCATGAAATCAACCATCCAGCTATTGAGGGCGGGTAGCTCCCATTTATGGAAACCCCTATCAGTAGGTCCGTTGCGGATCACGGTTGCTTCAAGATCCGAGCGAGCGAACAAAGGGCACCTGTCTGTTGGGATACTCCAAGTGAGAAATATCAGTAGATAAATGTGGGAGATGTTCCATCATCCAGTAGATAAATATGAGAAATATCATGAGAAATATCATACAGTTGTTTCATCATACAGTGTTTAATCAACAAGGAACATTGGTGGGATATGTTAAAAAACGCCGATGTTCCTTGATGGTTCAACATGTTGAGGGGCTGGTCAGCTTCTCCAGTTTGAGGGCAGGAGTTGAATGGGCAGATTACTGGGAATATCTCTAGGTCTTTAGCCCTAGAAACTAGAAACACCGTGATTTTGTGAATCAGCTCATTTGCCAAGAGCTGACTACCTTCTGGAATCACAGATCATCCTAATGTCTTGAAAGTCAATGTGGCTGATCCACAAAGTCACAGAACGATAGAACCGTTTCCGCTTTGCTGGTCGCGAAAGCGGCAAGAAATCCATCATCCATTCGGTTGCAACAAACGTCCAAACTACGTTGGAAGATGTTGGAAGATGTTGAAGTTGGAACCCAAACCCATAGGATCCATGGTGCTGCTATATATATATATGGTAACATGGATCCCATCAATATACAGTACCCCCTTTATGTTAGCATTAATATACCAGCACCATGGATCCGTCATGGGAAATCAAACCCGACACACTTCATTTCTGACTTCTCCACAGCTCCCGCCTCAGATCACGCTGAAAGGATCGCGCCGGGATCATCGGAAACCGATCGGAAAGCGACGGGAAACCGGGCCTGGTCAGTGGTGAAGAGCAACCCATGGGGCATCATTCAACATCAGATTCTCAACGTCTACGGCTTTGCAAGACTCAACTGTTGGGATATCAAGGCCTTGGCAACCAACTTTCTTGTACTTTCTTGCCGCTTTTGCCGTCGTTTTCTCACATCAAATAGTACAGACATAACCTGGTTGTCATGTTGGATCTTTTGTGGTTCTGTGTGATGAAGGGCCCTGGCTAGTCATGTTCTTCCCGCCCGCAAGAGGCACCCCCATGTGACCCTCTTGCCATCGTCACCCGCCTCTGTTCCGCTTCGGACTTCGGCCAACATACCTTTTCGATCTCAAAAGTTGATGCCTCGGCGTATCTGGGTCCCACTCAAAGTTATTCTTCCACAGTGTCTCGACTTAGAGTCCGAGTGGTTTCTAGAATTCTGACCAGTCGACGAAACTTCGGCTCCATTTGCTGTATGCTGTGACTACCAGCAGTCTGTGGGATCTGGTTTCAATCAATCTGTGCTTTAAAAGATGGAGGCAACCTCCTGTGTGAAGTGCCCCCTGGGCGATAGGTCTGTGTCTTCCCCCGCAGCGTCTCTCACTACAACATATTTAAAATATTTCAAAATATGTGTTCATTGTCCAAACCACTTTCTGCTACATCTTGGTAAAGGGTCATGCGAAATATGTCATGTTGAGCTGATGGGATGTTCACTTGCTGTCAACATTCATCAACGCAAGGGGACGAATCGCCACAGCTTAAAATCTATTTGCGGCTTGCGACCAAGCCATAGAACACGGCATACTGCGCCATCAATGGCACGGTTTCGTGCACAAAGCCAACTTCTTTGGCAAAACCATGTGCCATGAGCATTGCATTGATCCACTGGCCGATGTGGTCGGAATCGAAATCCCAGTCCCGCTGGTCCATCAAGGCACGCCAAATGAAGTCAAAGGATGGACCATCTGTGATGCGAGGCTGTCGTGCGTGGAGAATGAAGCTGCGACCACCGTTGAAGGCGTCAAGCCACTTGGGATCAGGAGTGCTGGAAGGAGCTTCCGATGTCCTTGGATGATCGTGGACTTGACTTTCAAGGTAAACTTTACGCCTTGAAAAAACAAGAAAATAAAGAAATAATAGCTGATGGATATAATGCATGATTTAATTTTCAATAATGGTTTTGACTCTAGTATAGACAAACATAATCAAATTATCTGTCATTCTGACAGAATGCTCAAGAAAATAAATGGTCTTCCCATCTCAACCAGCTCAGCTTCCAATTGCCACCACAAGAGACATCAGCAATCTTTTGCCCAGCCACATTGCGGTAGAGAAATTGACGACTTGAGACATCGAAGCGCCACTGTTCCCCGACCCAAACTGCATCTGGCGACTGACAGTTCTGTCCGTCCTCGTCGCAAACACCCACAAAGTCAAGGCTTTGCAACTTGCCGAGGCGGTCAAAACACATCACTGTGGCAGGCCCTTTGTATTCAACGCATAGGTCGTGGACAATTTCACCATTTCCATTTTCAGGACAAATGATGGGATCTCCCCGCGCAGAGAAGGACCAACTGCGGCGCCGCTCTGCTTCCAGCCTTTCGCGTGCCTCTCGTTCTTGCCGTGCTTGCTCCTCCAGACGTCTGCGTTCGGCTTCCAGTTTCTTGCGTGCCTCTCGTTCTTGCCTCTCTGTCTCCTCCAAACGTCTGCGTTCGGCTTCCAGTTTCTTGCGTGCCTCTCGTTCTTCTCGCTCTGTCTCCTCTAGACGTCCGCGGGCCGCTTTTAGGTCAGCCTCTTTCTGCCGGCTCTCCTTCAAATTTTCTTTGAGCTGCTCATGCTCTTTATCCAACTCCTCCTTCTCTTTCTCCAGCCGTGACAGATCAGCCTGAATGGACTCCTGATTCATCTTGCCACTCCTGCGAAGCTCTTCCACGCGTCTCCAACTGTCCTCTTGACTCTCCTCATGCTGCTTGTCCCAGTCCAGAAGCTGCATGAACTCCCGCAGCTGTGTCATGAATGGCTGCGCAGCATGCTGGATCCACCCTGGAACACCTGGAAGATCCAAGAATGATCCACCATCAAGCAGAGATTTGTGAGTCAACCCGAGCCTGCCCAACGAGCGGGGCATTGCCAGCATGAAGCCATTTTCAGCCCCATCCTTCAAGTGCTTCAAGTCTGCAGCCAGCTCTTCTTGGCTCCTGGGTCAGCACTGGATCCAGTCGTTGTGACCCAATGGTCATGGCGTATCCATGTTTCTGCTAAGACAGAGTGGAACGATTTGCAAAGTAGACTGAATACATGGATATAGACATATAGAAGCAGCATCCAGAAACAGTGACTTCCTTCCTACAAGAGCAAAACCATTGAAAGTGCATCCAGAAGCAGCGAGCCCTCTTCCTAAACATCCTAAACTGGTCCAAGGCTCACACTGGGATCTTTGCCATACAATGGCTCGTAGAAGTTAATGAAGTTCGCCGGAAGCTTCGTGCCAAACTCGTGCGGTTGCACCACTGCCGCGGTTGCCAGCAAGACCCAATTCCTCGGCATGGTGTAAACATCCCTGGGGGCGGATACACCCAGATGTTTGAGTGCATGGGTTACACTCTCAAAGTGCATAAAGGATCCGAAAAAATCCCCAAGTCTGCCTGCTTGCGTGGCCGACATCATGGGGCAAGAATTGAAAGGTATGAGATATGGGCAAGATATGAGCTGGGTGGGCAACAGTCAAGAATGTGAGAGCGCGAGAAAAATCCTGATTCCTTTACACATGGAAATCTGCTAGCTGCTAGCTTATATGGCCAAGTGTCATGCTGCTGTCGGCACAGAACTGAATAGGGGTTGCTTAAGCTCAGAAATGGCACTGAGGGCAGATGCGAGTACAACAGAAACACACACAAGAAAAATGACATCGCACCATATTTGCAACCTGCGAAGGAACCGGCACGGGCTGAAAGGTGTCTACGACTCAGATGGATTTTAGTTCCAGACTTCTAGAAGGATTCACAGACCCGGAAGCAGCGACGACCTGAAGCTGATGCATCTGTGTTTTGAAGCACGGCTACCCTTGGCGGACGAAACATGGAAATTTCTGGCAGATGAGTGGGGACGTTTTGTGAGTTTTTGTGATCCGTTCCTGCCTTTTTGGCATGATATGCAAGGCAAACTGTGCCAGGCAGCTCTTGATCAGAAACGCCAAGGCCAGAGAGGATGGACAGCAGCTCCTTCCTGACCATTCCACTTCCTGAGACCGGTTCACAACCGAGTCATCACACCAACAACACCAACCCACGGGCCCATCGCATCCTGACAGCAGATCTCTGAGCTTCGGAAGTCGGGTGTTTCGCTTCAGGGCCCAACAAGAATCCACCACGGACCATTTCGTTGCCTTTGTTGGGAAACGCAACAGTTTGGGGATTGGAATGCCTCCCTGCTTTTTGGGACATCCCTAAGGTGCATCAACAGCCTTGGCCCTTACTGACGGTTTCAGACATACCACCCTAAAGGAACGGTAGAATTGCAGTAATTTGCATAGATTTGCCGCTTCTTGGCTTGGCGTGGATGTCAACGATATGGAGTGTTAACTTGGAAACAAAACTTAGACCAACCAACTAATAAAAGCAAAAGCCTGTGACCAGTTGAAACGGCGCAGCTGGACATCCGCAAACACATCCATGAAAAAGTGGAAAAGAATCCTATACACGATAGAACATGATATACTTGAACTTGCGAGGCAATCCTTCTGTGATCACAACGTTTTTGATGCAGTGTCAACTTGGATGATTAGACAAACCTAGGTCAATCGGTGAAAACCTGCAAGAGGTTGAAACAAATGCCCGGGACATGCCTAAACGATGGTAATGGGCACGATTCGTCAAGGAAGCGGGTGAAATAATCCCTGACTTGATCCCAACAAGTTTGTTGTTTTCACATGTTTTCACCATATCAGCTTCCAACGTCAGAACAGCGTGGATTCCGAAGTTGGAGGTCTCACATCTGGGACGCCCTGCCGAGGTATCTGGGCCATCCTTTGCCATGAAGGTGGAATTCCCTAGGGGGATTTCCGCAAGGATGGTGAAACTCCGCATTGAATGTGGTGAAAACATGAAAACTTCTGGTTCCAAGTTCCAAGTGGATCACCTGTTGAAACTCTGGAGGTCTGGCAATCCATTGATTTCAAACCAGGACAGGCTCTGGAACGGCATAAGAACCTTTTTTTCGCCAAGGGTAAGCAACAAGCCGGGTCTGCAATCCAGATTCACCAGCATGTTTGAGATTCATAATCTAGTAGGTTTAGGTTAGTCATGGTGTGATGTCTCTTCAATCCTGAAAATCAATGAACTCTGGGTGAAGACAAGTGTAAGCTGAGCCGAGAACTACGGGAATTCGAACCTTTGGTATAATGTGCACATGAATCACCTTCAAATAACTGTATTTCTCCCATGCCATGTCCATGTCGCAACAAATACCTACGGCCTGTCACTGCCTGAAGCAAACGTCCGAAGGTTTTGCGACTCGGCGCGTGCTCAGTTACAAGATGTTTTTCAGGTTCGTCTACCTTGAGAGTAGCAGGGACTTTTAGACCCATGTTCTAGATGTTTTGAATGTCTCACTTCGGGTGAACTCTTCTGATCGTTAAGGATGATCTGCCTGATACTTGACCTACTTTAATCAGGAATCACAAAGGATCGCACAATCGGAGGGTGGAATCCGGCAGCAATACCCTTTGATTTCCGCCACATTCTTCGATTTTTTTGACTCTGCCGCTGCCTAATTGGCAAAGATGCCACTGCTGGTAACAGAATCCGCAATCTGATCGGCAGCGCCTTCAGCATTGTTCATCTGCCGATCATCTACATACACTAGACCGTTCTTGAACACAAATTCATTTTGAAAAGTGCCTCTTGGATTGTTTTGCGGCGCAGGTGCCCACTCTTCGCAGAGCCTAGTGGGAAAGATATGCAACTTGTTGTCGTGTGCATATTCCAATTCATGGAAGGTTTCCTCACCAGCACCAGTATAGGCGCCGTCGCGCAGAAAGCCACCATGCCTTTGGCACGGGCCAATCCTATCCGCGTCAGCTCGGCAAAACTTTGGCCAACCTGGGTTTGGGCCACAAACACTGGAACTCTTCTCTCTTCCAGACGCCTTTTCACCATTCTCATGTAATTCATCGTCCTCGGTGGCCAGAAAAGTCCACATGACAGGGAGGATGGAACCAATTGATGATGACCGATGGTCCCACCAATAAAAAGCCCCCACCAATAACGGTTGCCATTGGCACACCTGCTTCTTGGGGCTCTCATGAGGGCCATCCCGGCGAAAAGTCTGGATCACCAATCAGTTTATGGGATTACAATGATATTATGGCGGGGATACTGATAGTAGGATTTATAGTTGGACATGACATATCTTATTAAAAATAAATAAATAAAAATATTAAAATGATAGGTTGCACATGTGCTATCGTCAAGTTCGATGTGTATGCAATGGGATGATCAGGGGATAAATGGGACAAAGCCATCCACAATTGTAGGGATTATAATGGAGATATTGGGCGTTAACCATCAACGATATCATGATATGGTAGTAATAAACATGGGATGAATGGGGTATGGTCATCCATCCCATGCCATGGGAATCCACACATGATTGGTATATAAAGCCCTATTCATTGATTGATGCCCAAAGGCAAATGTCATAAAAAGAAAAGCAAATTGGACATGGAACTAGCACAATCTTTGTGTTTAGATCATACCTCAGCCCAAAAGAAGTACAATCATGGGAGCGCTCTGACCATCCCCTTTATCGTAAATCAAACTCGCCGTTGACATCACGAGGAAACATTCAGGGAAAATCTTTTTGGGAACCATGGGTTTTTCGTTTCAAATATGGTGGTAAAGCCTGCAAATGTTCTCTTCAAGCAATTCTGGGACTGTGACCCTTAAACATCTAACGGCCATTAACAACACTATGCTTAAGCCCATATGATTGGCATATCTGTTTAACCCATACAATTATGTGGCGCCTTAAACTGTAACCTTGGAGTACCCCAAAACCTTTGGTTTCCCACAGAAAATGGAGAATTTGGGATGACAACTGATAACTTGGGGTCCGCCACTTCAAGAAAAAACCATTTACCAAGTATTTGGGTTGATCCAAAACATTAGTTTGAGAAGACCCCCAGAGTCCAAAAGCTTAAAGCCTGGTTTTCCTCATTTTCCCCATGGTTTCCCCCATGATTTGGTGACCCATTCCCCACAAAAACGGCCGATCTCCCACCGCAGCCCTGGGGGGATACCTTCTTCGGCACCGTCCAGGGTGCTGCGGCTGCGGTCACCACATCATGAAGGGATGGGTCCCGCATGGCGACGTTGGCTGGTTTTTGGGTGTGACACCTGCGGGGTAACCTGAGATGTAGGGGATATGTATAGAAACTTATTTAAAATGTGAAGATATGTGAATATGATACATGTATTATTGATATGCATGTGTGTTTTTGAATTCCGAATTGATTGATGTTACGTTTAAAAAGGGTCTTAGAAGTGATAACGGTTGGTGGAATTTTGACTTCGAATTGGGGAAAGGAAGGGCCTGGCTCTAGCTACATATACCTTTGTGAGATACTACAAAATAAAGTGATGAAAGCCACCAGTGAAGCCACTGAGACATAAAAGTTTCCTGACATCTTGATCCAGCTGGCCATATGCAGGAAGAACCATGATACTCTGTGCGATGACAAATCAAATGTGATGTACAGCATTTGCTTTCCTTGCCATTCATCCCCATTTGGTACCATCTGTAGTTAATTCACTTCACAGAAGGAAGCTTTTCCCATTGCACTGAAGACTCCAACCCTTCAAAATGGGAACGGTCATGACATTTTTGGTTTTCAGGCCATGGCCACATCTTCGCAATCTGTTTTCCTTCGCCCAATTGTTGCAATTGCTATGCCATTTTCGGCAACAGCATGTGAAATTCTGTGCGCCTTGTCGACAAACACAATTCAGCGCGTGAAACATGATGTGCAAATGATCTGGTGACGTTCTCTAGCAGGCCAAAGGATATTGCACTATACCAATTGGACTTGTGTTTCTTTTGGATTCTTTTGGTGTGCTTCAGTTGGAGTTTCCGGATATAGTGGCTGTAAAGTTCTGCTCCAATTCTCCTGCGCTTCATTCTCCGAAGACATGGCAAGTGCATTACGGCATATCCTTCGGCCAACTCCGATTTCCTACATGGGGGTTTCCTGAAATGGGGGTACCCCCAAATCATCAATTTTAATATGATTTTCCATTATAAACCATCCATTTTACGGTACCCCCATTTATGGAAACCACCACATGGTTTCATAGACTTGCGGTGTCGCAACTTGGTAGCAGCCTGTCCGACTGACCATCTAAATCTATCTAAATCATTCTAAATCTACAATCGGATCTTCAGCTGGGGTCGCTGCTCCATCACTTTGCGAAGGGCAGCTGTCCCGATGTCACTGAAGCCTGGCTGCTACAACTTCGAGTTGTGTCCATTTCAACATCTTCTCATCTCAAAGACTCCAACATCGTCGTTCATCTTTCCGAGATTGGGGGTGAAAAAAACATGCCGTTTTTCCAAAGGTTCAAAACAATGTAAAACAATGCCAAACATATCGCCAAAACACGGTTTCCAGTCAGACTCAGATGTTCCAATCGATCAGCAGCTGAGCTCATCAGTGCCTCTGATATTGCATCTGCATCTTCATCTTGTAGAGAACACGACTCCATTTGGATGTCCGCTGCGCCTGAGGTCACCATCGCCACGGCATCTTGCCCCTTCAGGGCATTGCCGTTCACCACCATGTACTCCAACCTGTTGTAGTGCGGCAAGGCGTCATGTAGACATTCCAAGTCATCCCCAGAGAGTTGTTGGAGCTGCAAGTGTGTTGTCTTGGAGACTTTGTCTCTGAACACCTTCTCTTGCAAAGCAAGCACCTGCTCGGCATCATTTCGATGCGTGAACCGCATCCGTTGCATCCTCTTCCTGAATATTTCTGGAGGAGTGGGAATACAACCTCCAAGCACATCCATACGCAGGCGGGACCACTCAGATTCACTCTGGCACCAACCTCGAAGCTCATAGGGGGGGTTGTTCAGCCTCAGCTCGCAGATTGGTGTCAGTTTCACCTGGTCTTCCGTCGCGTTGTACACCAAAATCTCGCCCTCGAACTTCTTGTCCTCAGGTGTGAGTTCAGTGAGGATGTCTACCTGCACAATCTCATGACTGTAAAGCCAGTGCATTCGCTTCAGCCCCTTCCTGAAGAACTCATCTTCTTCAGCAGATCTCTTGTACTGATACAGCGACATGAAGTCCACGAAGACCCACGTCACCGAATCCTTGGGTAATTCTCGGTACCTCTCCACAATGCTGCGGACCTGGAATCCCCAGGGATCCGGATGCTCCATTGCCTCCCACATGTGGGAGATTGACCGGAATCGCACTATGGAGGGGCCCTCAGCCGTGCGGATTGTGACGTGTCCTCACAGGGCGGACACTATGTAGTGCCAGACAAGTATAAATCTGATGATTACAGTAAAATTCAATCATATGCGGACCAGAAATCTAGCACAACATCCATCGATCTACAATAATATACAATTATGTTTGCCATCTTGAGACCGTAAAGTCATTTGAAATCATCTCTGGTGTTTCTGTACCTCTGGATGTTTGCAGGGACTGAGCCAGCCTGATGTTTGATTCACGTGCAACTCTTTGTACTCACTAAGCTCCACCAGTGCAGTTGCCCCACTCTGCACGTGCATGAACTCTGCCTCTTGTCGGCGAGGCATGGGGGTCCCAGTTTCATCCAGCTCGATCAAAAACTCGGCGCGGACCAGCCGAATGTTCGCGGAGATGAGGAACTCAATGAAGTCGTTGGGATTTTGCAGATCGCCTCGCAGCATCATACAGACGGACCGTGACTGCTAGAGCAGCCCCTGGATTTCATCGTGGCTCAGTCAATTCCGGTCCCAAACTCTTAAAAATCAGACCATGGAGATGATGTGTGACTTTGGATCCAACTAATGATAATTGGAATACCTGTTGACGGTTGACAGCGTGTGTTTGTAAGTGCTGCATTGAATACCCTACTGAGCTTGTCTCTTAGCAGACATCCCCTCTTACCCACCCAACTATAAGAACTACCACCAATTTATAGCATTGATTACCCTGATCAATCACAAGCGCCATCATCTTTGCGGCCTTCATCCTCTGCCAACTGCTTCTCCTGTGGGATCCAGCCATATTCTACAAAGTTCAACAGAAATCACTGCGTATAAGGTTCATGAAAATCAGGTGTGTATAGAGATGCTGTGCTTGTTGAAGGTGCATCTCAAATGTCTGGGTTCCGTCTTCGGATGTTATCTCACGAACCTTTGGAGTTGATCCCAGCAATGCAGACCCAAGCAACGCAACGTACACAATTTGCAATCCTTTACGCACAGAAATGCACACATGAGAATTCCGCCATCACCTAGCTACATGGAGCTGCATCCAAAGACTGGACATTGGCAAATCTTGCAACTTTCAAAGTGGCTGCCATTGAAGTTCTGGCCCACCCGGCCGTCATTTCACGGGAATTCCAGAGCCTCCCTGCAGAATGTTGTGTCCCACATCGATACGACCCGCCTCTGAGACATCACCCTGCCCCGCTGCTGGCGCCTACAAAGCTTCGAAGCAAAATGTAGCAGGGAAAAACATGATCAAGAAAAGGTGCTCTGCAGCTAATTTGCAAACATCTTGGTCACCATAAGGGATGCGATAACAACTGTGCGGAGCTAAGAACTGATCTCATGACTTTGGGCTGAATTGAATCGACAGTTTGTTGCCGGTTTTGCAGTATTTTCTTGTAAAATCGAGTTCCAATCAGAATCTTCCCATGGCAATGGGTGATTCACATATTTCACATCACTTTTGGCCGGGGCGCGATGACTGCGGTCAACGTATGTCCAGGCAAAACACCGGCTTCTTCCAGAGTCTTTGCTTCGTTCCTGATGGCTGGGCCAAGCTCCACATTGTTTGGGACAGCGAACTTGACAAATTTAGGTCTGATGCACTCGCTCCAGAGCTTCAGGAGTTGACTCCTACAATTAATCAATTACAAGTCTATTGCGACCGCGTTGTGAGGATGAGAGTAAGTTCGCTGAAAGCCAGCATGACCAATGCATCTAAAGAGTGCGGTGATGCCTGGTATAGAATATATATTATATGATATGGCTAGGATCCCTGTAGATCAATGACATTGTCAAACTTGTTCGAATTATCTTAATCAACTGGTTCTACTTGCATATGATCATCCTTCACTGTGCGATATCTTCTCTAACCAAGAGGAATTCTTCGATCAAACCAAGTCATCCAAGACTAGATCGTCAAATTTATCAGATCTGGACCACTTTCTCTGGAATGCCGTGCTCGCTGCCGAGCACAAACAGACCGTGACTGATCCGTGAACGACCCGTGAATCACTTTGAACCAACCGTGGGTAGGGACATGGTCAACTTAATTAAGCACATGTAAAACTGAATGCTACCAAGAATTAACCTACAAAGTCACAGAAAGCAGGATATGAATTGACCTCGTAAAACTTGCGCTGAATAGCAATATCCAGGCTAAGTTTGCACTTTGGACGATAAGATGTGATAAGATGTGATAAGCGGTTTCATCCCCAATATTTCCCGAAAGGCAGACCTTTGCATTCGTGGCCGCTTCTGCTGTTTGTTCTGCAATGTTCCGCATCACTCTTTCACTGACTCTCTCGAACAAACAGCAACAGCTGCACCTTCTGTCTCATTTGAAGCACTATCAAACAGCTTTCCCATCGCATCGTATAATATATTTGTCTTTTGCCATCAGCATCTACTATGCCGGCAGAGCCTTGAAAACGGTTTCCAAATATTTCCATTCTAAACGACCTTGGTCACCTTATCACATTGAATGTCCCCAGCTGCATGGGGTGAAAGATTCGAATACACCAAACCACCTCGAAACACGGAGGTCCCCATCGTCACTGAAGAGTCTTGTCACTGACCCAGTGAGCATCCCAGAAGGCTCAGGCTCCAGATTCGTATAGAATCTACATACATCTAAACGTCGTCCCTCTATTCGGCATCAAGTTGTGTGCCAAGCAGCAATGGTTCCATGTTCACCCCAATGAGACGCTGGATGGTGATTCCGAGTTTCTTCCTCGGAACCGCGACGCGTGGCACGGTGGAGCACGGGGTGTCCGGCAGGGCCAACTGACACATGCCAGGGTCACATCTTGGTGACAGCGCGTGAGCTCACTAAGATCTGACTATCACCCCTGCATATCCCATCTTTCCCATGCAACAAACAGGAGTGCCAGATGCAATGAAAGATAATGATATGATAAACCTATATAAACCTCATCAATCATATAAATAATGTTGGGGAAGTGCAAGCCTCGATCTGCAATGGCTCATTCACGCTTCATAAGCCAATTTCGGACTGCAGGGAACTTACAGTAGCTTATTAAAGCATCACAGGTCTTGTGTAGCCGTGGGTAGGCAACGCCATGCCTCTGAATAGCGGGATGACATGTTCAATTTGCACAATCAGATGAATTACGGCACAAACATCTTTGGACTTGCTGCGAAACGCAAAAACATGTTGTCGCCGTCGCATATATTTTGCCATGGGTTTGCATGCTGTTGCTATGCGTGTCGTCATACCATTGTTGTCGTTGCATTCTCGGCCAACATGGTACATTGAGGAATCCAGGAAGTCTTATTGCAACAAAGGCAGTGGACAGAAGAGGCTGCCTGATTTGCCCTGTCAAGTACATTGGAGGAGGGATGTAAATTTCTTCGTTCAGAGCCTACCATATTGTATCTTCTTCAATAATACCAACTGCATGAAACAACTCCTACAGACTCAGGGAGATGGAAATGAAAAAGACTCAGCACGGTCAAAGTATGGCCATGCGAGTCCAAGATATAAAAAAATCGCCATCAGTCGGCTCATGGAATATTAATTAGCATATGTCCATCTCACAAACGCATTAATTACTGTAGATCAGAATGCAAGAACTGCAAACGTTGTCAGACCAACAGAACACAAGCATTTCGACCAAGATGGTTTGATATGGCCTCGGAGAAAGCCAAGCTTCTCTGCTTCTTCCTTCAATTCTTGCACCGTCTCGTGATAAGAACTACCTGAGTGTCATAGTTGCTTGCATTCCCAGGTTGCACATAACAGCCACTCACCAACAGCTCAGGTTTGACGGAAAATATCAGAAACGTTGATGTGTGGCACCCAACAAACCGTACAGCCTTTTATGTCTGCAGGTCCCATCAAGTGAAAAAGTCACTCACCCCATGCATCTTTTGAGCACTTCAATTGCTTGGTTCTCTTCAAATTCTACACATTGCCAATCCAGATAACCCTGAAACACCCTACATGACTGGCAAAAGATTGCGACGAATTACGGCACTAAAGTACCTGTCCACCATTTACCCACTGCAAATTTCGGAGCAGCCGAGGCACATTTGCAGCTCCGGCCACTGAGAAGGGCCACAAATACCTCACAAAAAGAATGGCAACGCATCGGAGTCAATTCGAGCGCATGACACCTTAACAACATCAGGATTGCAACGACCCAATAAGAACAACCCTCATTTCTTCATAGGTTCCTATAGCCCACGTGTGCCGAAGCCCTGGTCCACCAAGGGATGTTCATCCCAGCGCCAAGGGACCGGGTCCAGGACGCCCATCACCTTCCGGCGGCCGAAGTGCTTGGCTGTGTCGTACGGCGTGACGCCTTGCTCTACGCAGCTGGAAGTGCAACGGCCCGGTGTAGACGGATGTGGGGCTGAGTTTGGGCCCCCAAATCCAGATAGATAGTATATAGTATCATTATGTATCATTTAGATTCATTTAGTGTCATTGCTTTTCAAGTTGTTTTACGGATTCTTTACGTTGATGTCTGGAAGACATCCTAGCATATTTCCTACATATCACCCGCTATACATGACCTTATCGTTAGTTATCCTGACCGCTGTTGCCAACATCATATCATTCTTAATAAGTTCTTACCGTGGTTTCGGTATACGCTGTGCCAGTGGATGCCACCGTCTTCTGTGGCTTGTGTCGGTTTGTCATCCCATGTTGACACCTGCCAAACATCTAACCATGAAAGCGCGCAAAAAAAAGCAATCCCCACAGCCTGAAACAAACTCAGAATACGTTCATGTTTCTGGCTTCGCTGGTGCAGTGAATGCACTTTAGAAGATTCAAAAAAAAAATCATCCCAATGCCATCTACAGGAATTACCACCTATTAGTTATTAGTTTTATCCTGCCACAGCTCTGTGCACATGGCGCATTCAAAATCATCAAACAACTTGTCACCGAGTTGTTCTTTCACTCACTCTGCATCACATCATCCCTCCCTCCACCCCCTGTCGTCCCCACCGGCCGTTTCCGGGGCCCCTGGCCGTTGTTGTCCGCAGCATCCACGGCGGCGCCCGCGGCGAGGAGCCGCTCCACGACGGCGGTGTGGTTGTTCAAAGCCGCGTAGTGCAGCGGTGTCGCACCTCAGGCGTCGAAGGGCTCGGAGACGTCAACGGCTGGAGGGCTCCACCCCGTTGCTCTCCACCGCCCACCCCCACTGCAGTGGGAGAAACTGCAATCTGTGGAGTGAAGTCTGTGAGTTTCATCTTTTTTTAAATTGTATAGCGAGCTGGATCAATGGCAGCCACTAGGTTCAATGGCAGCCACTATCGTTGCTGGTGTTTATTAAGATCACCAAGACTACGAACAAATGGAACCTTTCACAACAGAAAATCTCAAAAAGGGAAAACCGTTTTCTTACGCCTAACAAAACTTATCTCAACCTGCCTCAAGCATTCTCAAGCCCACTTTTACACCCATGCAGTAGGCCCATACCGGTAGCAAATGTGCAAGAGTTCTTCTCTCTCTCAAGATGTCTTCTGATGTCTTATGGTGTTTCACATCGATGTCTTACCATCGTCATGCAGAGAATGTGTTGTCAAAGGTGGACATGGCGCGTGGGCAATTCCTCTTATATCCTTGCAGTGATGGGGCACCCCAAAGATGCCAGTGGATGCCACTGTGTTCTGTCGCTTTGTCAACTCATGTATTGTCACTTGCCAAATATCTCTCCATGGCGTTTTAGAAGATTCCAAATCCCACCTGCAGCAAATACCACCTACTAGTTTTATCCTGCCACAGCTCTGTGCACATGGCGCATTCAAAATCACCAGACAACTTGTCACCGAGTTTGTTCTTTCACTCACTCTGCATCAGATCATCCCTCCACTCCATTCCCTGTCGTCCCCACCGGCCGTTTCCAGGGCCCCTGGCCATCACTGCTTGCAGCATCCACGGCGGCGCCCGCGGCGAGGAGCTGCTCCATCACAGCGGTGTGGCCGTTGAGAGCCGCCGAGTGCAGCGGTGTCCGACCTCAGGCGCCGAAGGGCTCGGAGACGTCAACGGCTGGAGGGCTCCATCCCGTGGCTCTCCACCGCCCACCCCCACACTCGACTGGGAGAGGCTCGAATCTGCGGAGTGAAGTCCCTGAGTTTCATCTTTTCCAAAATTGTATAGCGAGCTGGCTCAATGGTAGCCACTATCTGTTGCTGGTGTTTGTGAAGATCACCAAGACTACGAACTGATGGCACCTTCCAGAAAAGGACATCCGAAAAGGGGAAAACTGTTTTACGCCTAACAAATTAAACTTGTCTCAACGTATCTCGAGCATTCTCAGGCTCTCTTTCACACCCATACAGTAGGCACATACAGATAGCACATGTGCAAGAGTTCTTCTCTCTCAACGTGTCTTATGATGTCTTGTGGTGTTTCATATCGATGTCTTACCATCGACATGCAGAGAATGTTTTGTCAAAGGTCGACATTGCGCGTGGGCAATTCGTGTTATATCCCTGGAGTGATGGGGCACCCGAAAAATGCCCGTGGATGCCACTGTGTTCTGTCGCTTTGTCACCTCATGTATTGTCACTTGCCAAATATCTCTCTATGGCGTTTGAGAAAATTCACAAAATCCCAATCCCACCTAATTACCACCGCTCCTGCCACTGCTCTGTGCACATGACGCATTCAAAATCACCAGACAACTTGTCACCGAGTTTGTTCTTTCACTCACTCTGCATCAGATCATCCCTCCACTCCACCCCCTGTCGTCCCCACCGGCCGTTTCCAGGGCCCCTGGCCATCACTGCTTGCAGCATCCACGGCGGCACCCGCGGCGAGGAGCTGCTCCATCACAGCGGTGTGGCCCCATTTCGCCGCGTCGTGCAGCGGTGTCCGACCTCAGGCGCCGAAGGGCTCGGAGACGTCAACGGCTGGAGGCTCCACCCCGTGGCTCTCCACCGCCCACCCCCACACTCGACTGGGAGAGGCTCGAATCTGCGGAGTGAAGTCCGTGAATTTCATCTTTTCAAAATTGTGTGGCAAGCTGGCTCAATGGCAGCCACTATCGTTGCTGGTGTTTGTGAAGATCACCAAGACTACGAACTGATGGCACCTTCCAGAAAAGGATATCCGAAAAGGGGAAAACCGTTTTACGCCTAACAAATTAAACTTATCTCAACGTATCTCGAGCATTCTCAGGCTCTCTTTCACACCCATACAGTAGGCACATACAGATAGCACATGTGCAAGAGTTCTTCTCTCTCAACGTGTCTTATGATGTCTTGTGGTGTTTCACATCGATGTCTTACCATCGACATGCAGAGAATGTTTTGTCAAAGGTCGACATTGCGCGTGGGCAATTCGTGTTATATCCCTGGAGTGATGGGGCACCCGAAAAATGCCCGTGGATGCCACTGTGTTCTGTCGCTTTGTCACCTCATGTATTGTCACTTGCCAAATATCTCTCTATGGCGTTTGAGAAAATTCACAAAATCCCAATCCCACCTAATTACCACCGCTCCTGCCACTGCTCTGTGCACATGGCGCATTCAAAATCACCAGACAACTTGTCACCGAGTTTGTTCTTTCACTCACTCTGCATCAATGCAATGGTTGAAGTCACTGCCAGGATTCAAGTTTGACGCACTGGGCATTGCCAACATCAGATCATCCCTCTACTCCACCCCCTGTCGTCCCCACCGGCCGTTTCCAGGGACCCCGGCCATCGCTGCTTGCAGCATCCACGGCGGCGCCCGCGGCGAGGAGCTGCTCCACGACAGCAGCGTGGCCACGTTCAGCCGCCCAGTGCAGCGGTGTCGCACCTCAGGCGCCGAAGGGCTCGGAGACGTCAACGGCGCTCCACCCCGTGGCTCTCCACCGCCCACCCCCACACTTGAGTGGAAGAGGCTCGAATCTGCGGAGTGAAGTCCGTGAATTTCATCTTTTCAAAATTGTGTGGCAAGCTGGCTCAATGGCAGCCACTATCGTTGCTGGTGTTTGTGAAGATCACCAAGACTACGATTACGACCTGATCATACCTTCCCAAGCGGGAAAAATCCGAAAAGCGACACCGAACTGGTTGTATGCCTGATAAAACATCATAAAACCTTATGTATCAGGCTCTTTTACACCCATAAAGGGTTGATCAAGGTTGCACATGTGCAAGATCACCTCTCCGAAGCTGTGCATCCCAGCAGGGACAACTTCATGACTTCATGTGCCTGCATGATTTCCTTCAAATTGTCCACCCTGTGGCTAAGGTGGCGAACACCATCGAATTTCATCCTGAAATCCGTGGCACCGCCTTCCCACCACGTCCGTCCTGTCGCGTCCGTCCCGTCTCTGAGGGCCGCAGCCGTTGTCGTTCTTCGCCTCGACCCATGCCCCGGCGGCGAGCAGCACCTCGACTACCTCCGGGTGGTTTTTGGCAGCCGCCAGGTGCAGCGGCCGGAAGCCTCGGTCCGGAGGGCGCCGCTGGAGATGGCGACGGGACGCGCCAAGTCGCATGGGTTGCTTCGGAGGATTTCGGAGGATTTCGGGTCTGAAAATTTGGAGATTGGTCCATTTCTAATTGAGACATGCATCACTGCCTATCGAAATCAGGATCAACTGATTGGGAAGTCACACCTCTGTGGTGCCATACACTGCAAACCAGATCAAAGATTCACAATAACACACTAGAATCTAAGCAAGAAATCATTAGAATCCATTTGCATCCATCTGCCATAATTAACAATACTAGACCCGCAAAATGTCTCCTCAACTTGACGCAACCACCCGAACCACACTGAATAATATTGTCAAACCTGTAACTGGTGTCTACTGGTACTTGACTTCTCAACATGCAATCACGTAAAGTACACTGAAGATTCCTGGAACGAAGTTCGCAAAACTGGCAGCAAAACTGGCAGCAAACTCAATGTCGTGTCGCATCTCTCTACTTTCGCCTATTGCACCGCCTTCCCACCACGTCCGTCCTGTCGCATCCGTCCCGTCTCTGGGGCCGCGACAGAATTTGTTCATCGCCTCGACGGAGGCGCCGGCGGCCAGCAGCACCTGGACTACCTCCAGGTGGCCTTTCCGAGCCGCAATCGCCAGGGGCCCGCCGCCTCAGCCAGAGGGCTCCGCTGATGATGGCGACACCACGCGCAATTTCACAGGTCGATCATGTTCCGACTGAAACACATATCAGCAACATCTCTCAAAACCAAAAATCAGTCTCAACTGGATTGGGAAGTCACAGCTGCGCACCTATAACAACCTGCTCAACCTTCAAGCCTATATCCCTTCTCAGGTTTCCGCCATCTTCGTCGACTTGCTCCAGGCTCTGGGGGTCCACCTGCAGCAAGCGTCGGACAGCTCCGACGTTGCCTTCTTCTGCAGCCTGCAGGATGTGTCCGCCTCAAAGCCGAAACTCTGGATGTCTGGCAGTGTTTGGCAGTCCAAGGTTTATTCATAATATATTATACCAGTGGATCGGTCATAACGTCATAATAGTATACATATGCATAGTTTTTGCGGCTTGTGCGTTCCTGAACTTGGTTCATTCGACTACTAACAAATATTAACAAACGATTGTTATGCACTGGCAGCACCCAGAGTGCAAAAGCATATTTAAACACATTTAATAAAGGCATCTTTCAAAGCCCAATGTCACATGTCATTGAGCATGGATCCTCAAGCATGTGGAATCCTCAAGTCTGAGATCTCAGCAATTTTCGATTTCAGTTTCATCTGCCTGGAAAGCAAAGCACGACATTTTGGACAACCAAAAATCAAGCGGAAAGAGATCTTAGAGATTCAGCTCTAGTTTTTTCTGTTGCAGAAAAGGCGTGGAAAATATGATGCCTGCATAGGGTTGGTCTGAGATTGAAACCCCAAAATCTGAGGAATGCTTGGAGGTCACCCAGTGAGGGACATTTGCCGCAGACAGGACGAATTATGGAAATCATCGAGGTGGATACAATTTGATACAATATCAAAGCACAAAATGTAGATCCCAACAAAGAAAGATAAAGCCAGTCAAATCAGTCAATACGACCTACCGCGCCAACACGTCCTTGTGAATACTTCTCAACTCTGTGAAACTTTGTCCCCTGTGGATCCCAATGGAAACAACTTCCCCCAGATCGCCAGTCCTCCGCTTCCACCTTGGAACCTCAGGATTTGACGTGTTTTCGTGGTGAGTCCTCATGAAAAGCCAAATTGTTCATCTACCACCATTGGACTTGGAAGAACCTGCGACCCGTATCAACTGTGGACTGTCCACCGTCATCAACATCAACCTTACTCCAGATACTGACGCTCGTGCCGTGTCAAAAGCCATCTTCGACACGACACCCCTGTCAGATATGACGCGGTGCCCTGTCATTGGACGGACCCGGTGAGAAAGGCCAAATCAAGTTCCTTTTGGGTGAAGTTGGATGGAATAAGTCTGCCACCCTCCCGTCGGATGTTCTCATTGCTTTCTCTATCAAAGATATGAAAATTCCATCTGAGTCATCAACTTCACAGCAAGGTCTAACTGCTGACTTTCAAGGCATTGGAAGGGTCTAAATCTAAAGATGTCTCAAGACCTCAACATCCTCAACGGAGCTGCGCCAAGAGACCAGGGCCATTGGGCTCTGAGATGTTGAGCTCTGTCTGAACATCTTGCCTGGCTGATCCACATGGATCAGGGCGATGAAAAACTCGGGAAGGAACGAAGACTTCACAGCGATCATCGAAATGCCCACAGAGTGGCTTGAAACCACAGCCAATTGTTCAGCCTATTGTCCTGTTTTATGTTTACATGTGTTTACCATATCATGACAACCTTGGCAGTTCTGGCCGAAGGACGGTAATCATTCTGGCAAGATGCGATGAAACATCGGCTTGATGACCACTCTCAGAGTTGGATGCTGGTGCGAAAATCCACCGCAGGAAGTGCGAGTAGGGAACTCGTTGGTCTTGAAACATCTCCTTAACACAGCCCACTGACCTTCGACTTCCTTGCCATCTTTCAATGTGTTCCGCAAAAACATCGCACAAGTCATGTCTGAGTGCGACAGAAAATCAGCCCACAGCTGAACCTGAAAGTCAACAATGACGACCTGAACCTGATTCAGTGGAAACTCAATCTAGGTCCTAGGTCCTAGATTCCTAGATATCCTAAGATTTCTGTATGAAGCGTGTATCAAACCAAGCATCTGTGGATTGAAGCAAGGCTAACCTTGGCGAATGAAGCACCACAGTGCAGCTGTGTCTTGGTGGTTTAGTGATCCCTGATTTTAGTGAGATGAATGGTAAAGAGATAGTTCCATCAAATCCCAAAACGGCTGAATTTTTCAAATGATACAAGTGCATCCAGGGACGGGGTTATGATCATCTGCGGACATGCCGACATGACAAGGTGAGCCAGGCAGCTCTTGATCAGAAACGCCAAGGCCAGAGAGGATGGACAGCAGCTCCTCCTTCCCGAGCGTTCCACTTCCTGAGTCCCGTTCCCCACCGAGTCCAACGACGCACCGACACGAACCCAGGAGCAGATTGCATCAAAAACGCGCAGCAAATCCCAAAACTGTTGCAGTCGAGAGTCCGGTGGGATCCAAGTGCTGGAAAATTGCTTCAACGCCAGCATGGTCTGCCTGGTGGACAGGAACTTCAGAAGTTGGGTGTTTCTGAAGTGGGGGCCCAACAAGAATCCACCATGGACCATGGACCATTTTGTTGCCTTTGTTGGGAAACGCAACAGTTTGGGGATTGGGATGCCCCCCCCTGTTTTTTGGGATATCCCTAAGGTACATCAACAGCCTTGGCCCTCACTGACGGTTTCGGACTTACCACCCTAGAATTGCATTGATTTGCATAGATTTGCCGCTTCTTGGCGTGGATGTCAACGATATAGGGTGTTAACTCGAAACAAGGAAGCAGGTGAAATAATCCCTGACTTGATCCCAACAAGTTTGTTGTTTTCACATGTTTTCACCATATCAGCTTCCAACGTCAGAACAGCGTAGATTCCGAAGTTGGAGGTCTCACATCTGGGACGCCCTGCCGAGGTATCTTGGCCATCCTTTGCCATGAAGGTGGAATTCCCTAGGGGAAATTCCGCAAGGATGGTGAAACTTTTTGTGAAAATGATGATGAAAACTTCGGGGCAACATATGGTTCCCAGTGAATCACCTGTTGAAACTCTGGAGGTCTGGCAATCCATTGATTTCAAACCAGGACAGGCTCTGAAACGGCATAAGCCATTTTTCGCCGTAAGCAACAAGCCGGGTCTGCCAGATTCACCAGATTCATCCAGATTCACTATACAGAGTCAGTGGTCAAATCTAGGTTAGTCATGGTGTGATGTCTCTGCAATCCTGAAGGTCAATGAACTCTGGGTGAAAAAAGTGTAAGCTGAGCCGAGAACTACAGGAATTCGAACCTTTAGTAACTATTATAATGTGCACATGAATCACCTTCAAATTACAGTATTTCTCCCATGCCATGTCCATGTCGCAACAAATACCTACGGCCTGTCACTGCCTGAAGCAAACGTCCGGAGGTTTTGCGACTCGGGTTCCTCTACCTTGAGAGTAGCAGGGACTTTTAGGCCCATAGATGTTTTGAATGTCCCATTGCGGGTGAACTCTTCTGATCGTTAAGGATGATCGGCCTGTTACTTGACCTGATTTAATCCGGAATCACAAAGGATCGCACCATCGAAGGGTGGAATCCGGCAGCAGTACGCTTTGATTTCCGCCACATTCTTCGATTTTTTTTGACTTTGCCTAATTGGCAAAGATGCCACTGCTGGTAACAGAATCCGCAATCTGGTCGGCAGCGCCTTCGGCGTTGTTCATCTGCCGATCATCTACAAACACAAGGCCATTCTTGAACACCAGACGATTTTGAAAAGTACCTCTTTCATTGTTTTGTGGCGCAGGTGGCCACTGCTCACACAGCCTAATGGGGAATATATACAAATTGTTGTCGTGTGCATATTCCAATTCATGGAAGGTTTCATAGCCAGCACCAGTATAGGCGCCGTACTCCGAAGTGCAGAAGGCCACCATGCCTTTGGCACGGCCCAATCCTATCCGCGTCAGCTCGGCAAAACTTTGGCCGACCTGAGCTTGCACCATATATACAGGTATTCGTCTCTCTTCCAAGCGCCTCTTCACCGCTTTCATGTAGTTGATGACCCTCAGTGGCCGACAGTCCGCCCAGCATCCAGAATGAAACTTAAGAAAAGATGAAACACAGTTCACAGATCCAGGATCAAACTTCAACAACATGGTTCAACTATGTTCAAGTGACATTTTTTCTTCCCCAACCTTCGACAAGAATCGTATCACTGTTGAAGCGGCCGCTCAGTAACAGGTGACCTCTCTCTGACCGCTCCTGTGCCTGAGCGGTCTGTCACAGGAGCTGGATCCAATCATGGATCTCGTCGGTTTCCGATTTCTGAAATTTATGAAGGACAAGCATTCTTGTTCTATGAAAATGTGTGTGTGTGTGTGTTGCGATTCTGGATCTCATCCAAAATGCGCATAGAACATCATAAAACCATATAAAACCAGTAATACGCAGTGCCGACCATCTGATTTACCCGGCAGAAGGCAAGGTCCCACTGTAAATTCCCATTCGGCTCTTCTGTTTCAATCTTCCACTTTTCTTAACTTATTGTTCGCACCCCATCAACTATTTTAACTTTTATCAAATCTAACTATAGATTCTGATGAATATTCTAAAAAATTATCAAATATTATCCATTTGAAGAATTCGACAATTTCAACCCCGAAATCTCCAAGTCTTCGGCGGCCACAGTTGACGTTGCAGCCACCGTTGGATCACCTTTGGTGCCGAGTCACCATCGACACGTCTGAGGTCATCGCAGCTGCGGGCATCGCCTGCCCAGGCCCCGTGGAGCCAATGGCAACTTTTGAATGGGGAAATTTGGGGAAAGTTAGGAAAGCCGTGGAAAACCTTAGACAAGAGGGTGAAAATTCGGCGTTACCATCAAATTTTGGAGTTGTCCCATAATTATGGCCATTTTGAGTGGGGAACATGTTGGAAAAGGATGTTTTTGTCGACCATGACCGTGTTTCATGGGGAATTACCCATCAAATCTTGGGGTTCTCCCGTGAATGTGCAAACATACCCAAATATAAAGCACGTGTGGATGCACCTGGGGATGCACCTGGAAAAGGCAGTGAGATGACTTTCGGGGTTCGATGTTTGATGTTTACCACGCAACCCCACTCCACTGCGCCTGTGAGGTCGCTGGAGCCGACGGCGGATCCGATGCTGTTGGGTTTGAAGCTATTGCACTCGTGGCTGCCTCTGACCGAAGTTCTTCGAACTGATGGTCATCCCCTTCAATTTCGACACTGAAGTGGCTTGCAGAGTGAGCCACAAGTTTCCGGGAAATCTGTGGCATTCGGTGGAACCTGACTCTCATATTCACTGCTTCTTGCCCTTGACGGAGCTGCAGGTCTTCGTCGTGGCGATACGTTCCCAGCAGTGCGCTGGGGCCGCATTTCTTGAAGGATCCCAACATGTCAGCATCGGAGCACAGCTGCTCCAAGCTGTTCTGACATGACTCGCACGCCACGTGTAGCAATGCGACTTTCGCGTTTGCACCGTGTGGATCGATGAATCCCACAGCTTTCAGGCCACATGGCCCCGTGGCCACAACATCACAAAAGTGGCTCAGCGCAACAACTACTCGGCCATCGCTGAATTTTGCACCCAGTAGTGGTTCCCAACCTGCCGGGAAACCGAACCGAGAAGCAACAATCGGGTGAGACCAAACGTAAAACCACTCCGTGCAAAACCGAACCGGCATGAAGAATTGGAAACAAAAAAGAAAGTTCAGGTTCCTTACCAATTCACATGTTTGTCTGTGAAAGTCTTGGATCAGGCCAACCTCAAAACAACTGCTGGTGACGAGTTTCAACAATTATAATTAATTACATGGTCAAAAGGTATGGACTACCACCCCTGAATCAATAGGTACCCCGTTCTTAGGAACCACCGAAATCAGTTGACTAGCCCAGTTCAACCCGAACCGCAACTGGCCACCCTGCCTGTGGCTGCTGATCTCCAAACAGATTCCGCACCTACACATGTGGGCATCTCAACCTGACGGAGGTTTCGAAAGTTTTACTTTGTCAAAGAACCCGAATCGTCATGGTATTGGTATTACGCGTCAAGACCCATATTTTGAGGTTGGAGCATTCATGGATCTTGCATGTGTTTCACAAAACAAAATCTTGAACGTCTATTTACGTGTGGCTGTAGCGTGCATGACACCAGATCGGGGAAGCGGTGCTTTCCTTTTCCTTTGCCTTTTGTATCTCTTCTCCCAAGGATCTGGAAGAACTGTGTTTGCATTGGGGGAGTCTTTCCAAGGCCATAGGAAAGGAGCCCCCTTTGAATCGTTTAAGCTCCCTGTCCGGATTGAATGTCAACTACGTAATTACTTCGGTTGCCTGCGCATGGCATCCATCGGTTCCTTTTCCTGGTACGAAACTTCTTTGGGCACAGGCAAAATGGATCAATAGGGTAGCCTTTGAACGCCTTTGCCCCCCTGCCTCCACTGGCTTTGGAAACGTGACATCTTCCGGACTGAGACGCACCAGTTGGCTCAGTGCCACGTGTCCGGGAGGGAGCACCTGAAGTTGCAAAAGCTACAAATCAAAACCGACGCGCCTACAAGCACGATCATAGTGACCATATTGATGATAACAGGGTGTAAAACGTGTTTGTGCAACAAACAAACTGCAATGCAGATTCCGGAGTCATGGAGCCATGGTATGATCCACGTCTCCTGCTGACATGAACACTTCAGTCATCTCATGAAAATGTTTCAACACAAAAGGTGTTTTGCCTCAGAAACTTGCTCAGGAGAGTACGGGTATCTGAATACACAGCTGGGGCAAGGAATTTCTGGGTCCAATCTGGATCATCAACTACGTGTATATATATATATATACACACACATATTATACATGTATTTATTTATTTATTCATTTATTTATTTATTTATTCATCTATTAATATATTTATTTATTCAATTCATTTATTCATTTGTTTATTTAATATATTTAAGTTTAGTTTATTTATTTATTTATATTGCATGTATCCACCCTATCAACGAGGAATCTTTTTTGGGAACTTCTGCCCAAGTTTCATATTTGCATATTTTGGCACAAGAATTGCTGAAATCTCAAATTTATGCCGACGATGTCCAATTCTGCCGCAACGGAGTTGTCACTGGTCGACATTCTGATACCGAGAAAACCAGGAACGGGAAGGTCATGTTTTCTGTCTTGATCTTGGGAAGGGTATGTGTATGTGTGTATGAGATAAAGTTTATCTACTGTAGCACACTAAATGTACATAAATGTACATTGTGCAATGGGATGTCATGCAATTCAATGCGTTGTATTTCCTGTCCTGTACTAAATATAGATCGGGCGTAGCAAAATCATTCAAAATCAATGAATCAATACTATGATTCAGGTGTCACAGCTTGGCAGACCCCCACAACGCAGAGACCCTGTGAACAAAAGTACATGCTTTCCGCCACAAAACAGCTGGTATTTTGGTACTGCATATCATGGCTCGAAGTCAATGACACCCAAAATGATATCAAACCTTCAGTATTAATACATATTATCCTTCACCGCCCAAGCATTGGGTGGCTGGTTTGCGGACGAGACACTTCCTCCAAGGAGGATGGATCCTTCAGATCCTTCCAGTCTGCAAGCACTTCCATCCTGGGCCCGTACTCATCGAAAACGGATTGCGCCGTCTTCATCGAAATCCCATGGCCAAAGTCCTTCAGCACCACAGGGTCCTGGCGACAACGAAATCAACGGACTGCCTAGCCGCCTGGCATGAGAAAGGGTGTCGTAAAAAGTCACTTTCTACATGATGCCGCATGTCTAAACGACTGTCTCAGCACACGTATGCAATTTTCTGCCAAACACTTTAGTAGCAAAACCAATGTTGCTCCAATGAACGATACTAAGCGCGGAAAACAGGACACATCTATGACAGAGCGATGATATGGTCTTTCTGTGTTGCTGAGTGAGATTGAGTGAGTATGAATATGTTTGGCTTTCAAAAATGATAATACAAATGCGTACTTCGATTTGTCCGAGGTCTTGTGTCCAATGCTTTTTCTATCAGAGTCACTAGGACGGCCGTCAGGGTATTTCCAGGCAGAATGTTGGCTTCTTGCAGAGTCATCGCTCCATTCCTGGACCAAGCTCCAGCCCACCATTTTGGAGAGACCACAGTGACTTGTCAAATCAAGGCTGATTCCGTTGATGCACTCGCTTCATGGGCTCCAAGAGAAATCAATTTGATCGATTTGTGATTGAGGTTCAAGGAGAAAACTTGGTCTCCAGAAGGCTATGGAGGTGGCTACATTCTCAAGAGATTTCAATAATTCGATATGTTGTTTATCATCTTTGTATTCATGGCTGAGTCGGCTATTGGGTCAGTACTTACACTTCTTCAAGATGTTGGTGTGTCAGGGGGCCAGCAGGAACTCCTATCCCAGTTGCAGCATGCAGAGAGGACTTTGTCGTATAAAATCACGTCCACGAGTCACAGTTTCACCACAATGCCAAAGTCTAGATAGTCTATGTTCACCGAAACACCATGTCCTTTTTCCAGGCTGCATTCTGCAACACTAAAGGGAACCCCAAGAAATAATGAGTTCTAGCAGTGAACCAACTCATGAGCTCTAAATCAGTTGGAGAATACCCAGCAGTAGCGTCCATACAGCATCAACTGTGCCAAGCAGCAGCGGCTGCATGTCGGGGCCAATGAGATGCTCGATGGTCGTTCCCAACTTGCGCCTCGGATCCGCAATCAACAGATGTGGCACCTGCAGCACGGCTTCTGTTGAAAGCATCGCTAGGTACAAAGGAAAATTGGAAAATTTATTAAGATGTCATCCGGAAAATGAAACAGGGGAGCGAATCCATCTAAAAGGGAAGTTAATGAAACGATTGAAACAAAAAGCATCTTGCATGAGTGGCTGGGGTATGCTCTGCCTCTATTTGCCAGGGCCAACAAGTGCTGGTTGCATCGATTTTGAACATCCTTGCTACAATTCATGGTCGCAGAAATGTTCTTGCATCGTGTTGCCGCGATGTCTTTCTTCGCATTTTTTGCCAGAATTGGTTGGAGAATTGTCAGGCAACATTCATGAAGGAAGTCTTCAAGCAGCAAGCACAGTCCACAAAAGAGGTTGCCGTGATTGGCCCTGTCGTTGCAGTTGAAATCGGAGTAATGAAATCGATCAATCACTTCGCTCAGAACCCACCATATTTCTGTTTCTACTTCATAGTTATAAATAGAAATGCAATGGCAATGCTCTTACGGAAGGACAGTAGGAAAAGAAACAAACACATCATCCACAAGAAATAAGCCCAGATCTTTCCACGCATTTCACAAGCTTTCACACGCGTTGACTACAGGAAGGCTGTCAACAAGGAAAACCTGAGCACGCCAAAACTGGCCCAAAGAAGCTTACACTGTGAGGATGCCAAGCCGCTCTGCTTCCTCCTTCAAGTCTTGTACAGTTTCATGCGCAGAGTTGCCTGGGTGTTTTCCACTGGTACAGGTTCCAAAACCAAGTTATAGACAGCATGGCTACATAATCTTTATCTTATACCGCGATAGGTTTGGGACGAAATTCTACAACATGGCTGCGGATCACAGTCTTTCTCGCCAGCTCAAAACAAACCCATCTCCTGCAATTCATGTCAAGTATACGAAGTGTAGAGCCACTTCAAATCTACTGATATCATTTCACATTATGCATCATTGCATTTGTTTACAATTATTATGTTACAGGGCCTGATGTAATCTGCTGTAGTATCTACATCAAAGTTGTTTGTGTTTCGCAAGGCTTCCGCTGATTGCGGAGCAGCCGAGGCACATGTGCAGCTCCGGCCACTGAGAAGGGCCACAAATACCTCACAAAAAGAATGGCAACGCATCGGAGTCAATTCGAACGCACGACACCTTCACAACATCAGGATTGCAACGACCCAATAAGAACCACCGTCGTTTCTTCATAGGTTCCTATAGCCCACGTGTGCCGAAGCCCTGGTCCACCAAGGGATGCTCATCCCAGCGCCAAGGGACCGGGTCCAGCACACCCATCACCTTCCGGCGGCCATTCTGCTTGGCGTATTCGTACGGCGTCTTGCCTTGCGATACGCAGCTGGAAGTGCCAAGGCCCGGTGTAGACGGATGTGGGGCTGAGTTTGGCCCCAAAATCCAGGCAGTATCATATCATGTAGTGTCATTGCTTTTCAACTTGTGCTTTACAGTGATGTCTTCTAACCTTATGGTTGGTATCCTAACCCTGTTTCCAATATCATATCAGTCTTAATAAGTCCTTACCGTGGTTTCGGTATCGCTGTGCCAGTGGATGCCACTGTGTTCTGCGGCTTGTGTCGATTTTCACCCCATGTTGACACTTGCCAAACATCCCACCAGGACCATGACAGTGCCCAAAAAAAAAAACAATCCCCACAGCCTGAAACAAACTCAGAATACGTTCATGACTGTGTTCTGTCGCTTTGTCACCTCGTGTATTGTCACTTGCCAAATATCTCACTATGGCATTTGAGAAAATTCACAAAATCCCAATCCCACCTACAGCAAATACCACCTATTAGTCTTGTCCTGCCACAGCTCTGTGCCCATGGCGCATTGAAAGTCATCAAACAACTTGCCACCGAGTTTGTTCTTTCACTCACTCTGCATCAGATCATCCCTCCACTCCACCCGTCCCCACCGGCCGTTTCTGGGGCCCCTGGCCGCTGCTTTCGGCAGCATCCACGGCGGCGCCCGCGGCGAGGAGCTGCTCCACCGCGGCGGTGTGGCCACGGTCAGCCGCCCTGTGCAGCGGTGTCCGACCTCAGGCGCCGAAGGGCTCGGAGACGTCAACGGCTGGAGGTCTCCACCCCGTGGCTCTCCACCGCCCACCCCCACTGCAGTGGGAGAAACTGCAATCTGCGGAGTGAAGTCCGTGAGCTTCATCTTTTTCAAAATCGTATAGCGAGCTGGCTCAATGGCAGCCACTATCGTTGCTGGTGTTTGTGAAGATCACCAAGACTAACAACTGATGGAACCTTCCAAAACAGAAAATCCGAAAAGGGAAAACCGTTTTATGCTTAACAATTAAGCTTTATCTCAACATATCTCGAGCATTCTCAAGCTCTCTTTCACACCCACAGTACGCCCATACACGTAGCAAATGTGCAAGAGTTCTTGTCTCTTCAGATGTCTCATGATTTATGATGTCTTGTGGTGTTTCACATCGATGTCTTACCATCGTCATGCAGAGAATGTTTTGTCAAAGGTCGACATTGCGTGTGGGCAATTCGTGTTATATCGCTGCAGTGATAACATGCCGGTGGATGCCACTGTGCTCTGTCGCTTTGTCACCTCATGTATTGTCACTTGCCAACAATCCCACCATGGTGTTTGAGAAGATTCAAAAAAAACCTATCTCACCTAACTACCACCTATCCTGCCACAGCCGTGTGCGCATGACGCATTCAAAATCATCAAGCAACTTGTCACCGAGTTGTTCTTTCACTCACTCTGCATCAGATCATCCCTGCACTCCACCCCCCGTCGTCCCCACCGGCCGTTTCCAGGGACCCCGGCCATCGCTGCTTGCAGCATCCACGGCGGCGCCCTCGGCGAGGAGCTGCTCCACCACGGCGGTGTGGCCGAACTGAACCGCGTAGTGCAGCGGTGTCCAACCTCAGGCGCCGAAGGGCTCGGAGACGTCAACGGCTGGAGGGCTCCACCCCGTGGCTCTCCACCGCCCACCCCCACTGCAGTGGGAGAAACTGCAATCTGTAGAGTGATCTCTTTCAAAGTTGTATAGCGAGCTGCTTCAATGGCAGCCACATGCAGCCACTATCGTTGCTGGTGTTTGTGAAGATCACCAAGACTACTAACTGATGGAACCTTCCACAACAGAAAATCCGAAAAAGGGAAAACAGTTATCTTACGCCTATAACAAAACTTATCTCAACATATCTCAAGCATTCTCAAGCCCTCCTTTGCATCTGTCGGCTATAATTATACTAGACCCGCAAAATCCCTAAACTTGACTCAACCACCCGAAGCACTGTGTGACATACCCGCAACACAAACTTGCAACTGCCGTCTACTGGTAGTTGACTTCTCAACATGGAGTTTCATCGTTGTCAAAATTGTGTGGCAAGCTTGCTCAATGGCAGCCACTATCGTTGCTGGTGTTTGTGAAGATCACCAAGACTAGGACTACCTCCTGATCAGACCTTCCAAAGCGGAAATCCGAACAGCGAAACCGAACCGACTGTACAGTATGCCTGATAAAACATCATAAAACCTTATGTATCATGCTCTTTTAGACCATTTTAGATTTAGACCCATAAAGGGTTGATCAAGGTTGCACATGTGCAAAATCACCTCTCCGAAGCTGTGCATCCCAGCAGGGACAACTTCATGACTTCATGTGCCTGATTTCCTTCAAATTGTCCACCCTGTGGCTCTCACCTGCTGGAGGTTCATCTCCCTGAAATCCGTGGCACCGCCTTCCCCCACGTCCGTCCTGTCGCATCCATCCCGTCTCTGGGGGCCGCAGCCGTTGTCATTCTTCGCCTCGACGGAGGCGCCCGCGGCCAGCAGCACCTGGACCATCTCCAGGTGGCCTTTCCAGGCCGCAATCGCCAGCGGCCCGTTGCCTCGGTCCGGAGGGCGCCGCTGGAGATGGCGACGGGACGCGCCAAGTCGCATGAGTTGCTTCGGGGGATTTCGGAGGATTTCGGGTCTGAAAAATTAGGAGTTTGGTCATGTTTGGTCCACCATTTCTAATTGAGAATGTATCACTGCCTATCGAAATCAGGATCAACTGATTGGGAAGTCACACCTCTGCCGTGCCATACACTGCAAACCAGATCAAAGATTCACAATAACACACTACAATCTCAGCAAGAAAATCATTGGAATTCATTTACATCCAGCTTCCATAATTAATAATACTAGACCCGCAAAATGTCCCCTAAACTTGACTCAACCACACGAACCACTGTGTGACATACCCGCAACACAAACTTGCAACTTCTGCCTCCTGGTAGTTGACTTCTCAACATGGAATCACGTAAAGTACACTGAAGATTCCTTAAAACTGGCAGCAAACTCAATGTCATGTCGCATCTGTGTCACATTTCACCTGTTGCACCGCCTTCCCACCACGTCCGTCCTGTCGCATCCGTCCCGTCTCTGAGGGCCGCTGCCGTCGTCATTCTTCGCCTCGACGGGGGCGCCCGCAGCCAGCATCGCCTCGAACCACGGGTCCACCTGGCCGTTGGCAGCCGCAAAGCGCAGCAGCCCTCTGCCTCGGTCCAGAGGGCGTCGCTGGAGAGGCGACGGGACGCGCCAAATCACATGAGTTGCTTCGGAGGATTTCGGAGGATTTCGGGTCTGAAAAATTGGGAGTTTGGCTTCCGACTGAAACACATACTGGTATCAGCAACATGTCTCAAATCAGTCTCAACCAAAAAACAGTCTCAACTGGATTGGGAAGTCACAGCTGCGAACCTATAACAACCTCCTCAACCTTCAAGCCTATCCCTTCTCAGGAGTCCGCCATCTTCGTCGACTTGCTCCACGCTCTGGGGGTCCACCTGCAGCAAGCGTCGGACAGCTCCGACGTTGCCTTCTTTCGCAGCCTGCAGGATGTCTCCGCCTCCAAACGACCGAACTGGCAGTCCAAGGTTTATTCAGTGGATCAGTCATAATGTCATAATGTCATAATAGTATAGATTCTAGATGTTGCGTTCCTGAACTTGGTTCATTCGACTACTAACAAATATTAACAAAAAAAATGATTGTCATGCACTGGCAGCACCCAGAGTGCAAAAGCAAATTTAAACGCATTTAATAAACGCATCTTTCAAAGCCCAATGTCACATGTCATTGAGCATGGATCCTCAAGCCTGAACATGTGAGGAAACATATCTCGGAATCCTCATCCTCAACTCTGAGATCTTCGCAATTTTCGATTTCAGTTTCATCTGCCTGGAAAGCAAAGCACGACATCTTGGATAACAAAAATTAAGCGAAAAGATATAATTACCACAGATTCAACTCAAGATTTTTCTGTTCCACAAAGGCGTGGAAAATACGTTTCCTGCATAGGGTTGTTTTGCAATCGGATACCGAAATCTGAGGGATGCTTGGAGGTCATCCAGTGAGAGGAAGGACATTTGCCGCAGCAGGACGAATTACGTAGGGAATTCTAAGAAAATCATCAAGGTGGATACACTAACATCGAAAAAATGTAAATTTGAACTGTATTTCGGCGGGGAAAAAAGTTTACGCAGTGACAAGCTGCAAGGAGCCCAGCATCTCATCAAATAGAATTGCAGGATAAAGCAAATCAATACAACCTACTACTGCGCCAACATCTCCTCATCAATACTTCTCAACTTTGTCAAACTTTGTCCCCTGTGGATCACAGTGGAAACAACTTCTGACGAGTTGTAATGACCTCGACATCTCAGCAAATGGCAGAGCAAGCGGAAATGAAGTGAAATAAATTACAGTAACTGCACCAACATGTCCTCCTAACCACTTTTGGGACTAGTCTCCAACCCACACCAACGACCCTCAGATTGCCAGTCCTCTGGTTCCACCTCACAACCTCAGCATTCAACATGTTTCCGTGGTAAATCCCTGCCAAAAGGCCAATGTTTTCATCTACCAGCATATCATAAAGTCCCTGTCAATTCTGATGCGGTCCCGCTTTCGCGTGACAGCCCCAGTGAGTGGAGCGCATCCAAATTCCTTTGGAGTTGCATTGAGTCTGCCACATTACCTTCCCATGTTGGTTTCTTCAGATTTCCCAATCAACTGTAAGGCAGGGAGTGGTCTCTGGTTTTCAAGGCATCGAGTCATCTTGACCTCCCTCCAGCATGTTGCCAGAACTGGGCCAAGGGGCCAAAGCCATCTGGCACTGATGCATTGGCCTCTGTCCTTTGCCTGCGGGCCAAACTCGGCAACAAAAATGAGTCAGCTGGGATCATCGCAGCCCAAAAGGATAAGAAAAATAGTACAGAGCCAAATCGTCCAGATATCCTGTGTCATGCTTTACATATGAGTTCCATGCCAGAAGTGTGCTTAAATTTTGTCAAGATGCGATGAGACCCCAGCTTGATGACCACTCTCAGGACTTGATGCTGGTGCGAAAACCCACCGTAGAAAGTCTGAATAGTGGATGTTTTGATCTCGACAGGCATCCTCAAATTGAACGTGTTAGTCCAGTGATCAATTTTCTGGCCAGGTCGTCAATGTGTTTCACAAAAAACATGCAGTAAATCGTGCGGTCAAAATGGTTGGTGTCAACAGAGCTTGAAATCAAAAACTAGTCTGGACCTGAACCTGGACCACAACAGTATGAATCGAACGCCTTAAGCCGTCCATTATCAAACCAAGCATCTGTAGTTTTAAGCATTGCTGCCAGCCTTGGCCGATGAATGAAACACACGTTGCAGAGGGGTGACAACAGGGTACATTTCTGCCTTGTGGAAGAGTGGCTGTTTGGAATGCCGAAACGGGTAAACTCTGCAGACCAGGCAGCTCTCGATCAGTGATTCCAATGTCCGAAAGAATAGACAGCAGCTCTTCCTTCTGGAGCGTGGCATGTCCTGAGCAAAAGGAGACCATCTATACGATCTCCCTAAACTGCCGAGTTCATCGCAGCCCAGCTGCACAAGCAACTTTGCAGCTGAGAGTCCCGTAGGATCCCACTGCTGGAAAATTGCTCTGACGTTTGCGTGGTCTGCCTTGACATTGGTCACTTGGTCACTCCCAAAGCTGGCAAACTGTCGTGTTCATAGACTATAGCATAAGCTAAAGAGCCCAACATCTTTGTTGCTTTTCACCATATCAACTTCCAACCGCTTTGGTGGATTCCGAAATTCCACGTCTCAGATCTGGGACGCCCTGCCGAGGTATCGCGACCATCGCTGTTTTCGGCCATGTCGCTGATGGGAATTCCCCAAGGGAATTTCCAAAAGGGTTGTGAAACTCTCTGAAATTGCGGCCAAAACTTCAGGAAACGATCTGGTTGCGAGATCACCTTTTCAAACTCTGGAGGTCTGGCAATCCATGAATTTCCAAGCTAAGCAGGCTGGTGTTGCTGTGAGGCCAAATTTCTGATCCTGCAGGCAACGAGGTTGGTTTGCAATCCAGGTGTGGGATGATGTTGATATTTTGCCAGCATTGATTCATGTTGAAATGGTCAGAGCTGCCTTGGTCCTGGTGCGTGTCTCTTCAACCCTCAACATCAACGAACTGCTGGTGATGAGGTGCTAGCTAGCTGAGCCGAGAACTTCGGAATTCCAAGCTTTGCTACAATGTGCAAATGAATTACCTCAAAATATGTGTGTTTTTTTCATTATCAATTTGCATGTTGCAAGGGGCACCTACTGTCACACTATGCCTCAACCTAACATCCGAAAGAGTAACACCATGCAACAATCTGGGAACGCTTCCGAATCAGAGGTTATAGTTCCATCCAGATTTTAAGCCCTGCGTGCATGCTAGGTTAAAAATATAATCAGTTCCAGTTCAACCGACCTTCCATGCCGAACACGGCGCCGTTGCCTTTTTGGGGGCGAATTGGGATGACTCGCTTCTCAGATACATTCTTGTGATCGTTTTGGGTCGGGGAACTACTTGTTGCTTGTTGCTTCCTCAAATTCATCCAAATTTAATCAAGCGGGAGCAGAGCGCACCATGGGAAGCCGGAATGCGGCAGTTGCCAGTTTTCATTTCCGCCACATCTTCGCAATCTGTTGGCCTTCGCCTAATTTGAAAAGATGCCGCCAGGGCTAGTCACAGAATCCGCAATCTGATCAGCAGCGCCTTCGGCATTGTTCATCTGCCGATCATCTACATACACTAGGCCGTTCTTGAACACCAGGCGATTTTGAAAAGTGCATCTTGATCCTCTTGGATTGTCTTGCGGCGCTGGTGGCCACTCTTTGCAGAGCCTAATGGGAAAGATTTGCAACTTGTTGTCGTGTGCATATTCCAATTCATGGAAGGTTTCGTAACCAGCACCTGTATAGGCGCCGTAGTCCGACGTGCAGAAGGCCACCATGCCTTTGGCATGGGCCAATCCTATCCGCGTCAGCTCAGCAAAACTTTGGCCGACCTGAGCTTGCACCATATATACAGGTATTCGTCTCTCTTCCAAGCGCCTCTTCACCGCTTTCATGTAGTCGATGACCCTCAGTGGCCGACAGTCCGCCGAGCATCCAGAATGAAACTTAAGAAAAGATTAAACACGGTTCACAGATGCAGGATCAAACTTCAACAACATGATTCAACTATGTTCAAGTGACATTTTTTCTTCCCCAACCTTCGACAAGAATCGTATCACTGTTGAAGCGGCCGCTCAGTAACAGGTGACCTCTCTCTGGCCGCTCCTGTGCCTGAGCGGTCTGTCACAGGAGCTGGATCCAATCATGGATCTCGTCGGTTTCCGATTTCTGAAATTTTTGAAGGACAAGCATTCTTGTTCTATGAAAATGTGTGTGTGTGTGTTGCGATTCTGGATCTCATCCAAAATGCTCATAAAACATCATAAAACCATATAAAACCAATAATATGCAGTGCCGACCATCTGATTTACCCGGCAGAAGGCAAGGTCCCACTGTAAATTCCCATTCGGCTCTTCTGTTTCAATCTTCCACTTTTCTTAACTTATTGTTCGCACCCCATCAATTATTTTTAACTTCTATCAAATCTAACTATAGATTCTGATGAATATTCTAAAAAATTATCAAATATTATCCATTTGAAGAATTCGACAATTTCAATCCCAAAATCTCCAAGTCTTCGGCCGCCACAGTTGACGTTGCAGCCACCGTTGGATCACCGTGCCGAGTCGCCATCGACACGTCTGAGGTCATCGCGGCTGCGGGCATCGCCTGCCCAGGCCCCGTGGAGCGAATGGCAACTTTTGAATGGGGAAATTTGGGGAAAGTTAGGAAAGCCGTGGAAAACCTTAGACAATAGGGTGAAAATTCGGTGTTACCATCAAATTTTGGAGTTGTCCCGTTGTCCCATAATTATGGCCATTTTGAGTGGGGAACATGTTGGAAAAGGATGGTTTGTGTCGACCATGACCGTGTTTCATGCATGGGGAAACTAATGTTTTTAACTAACAATTATTACCCAAATGTTGGGGTTCTCGCGTGAATGTGCAAACATACCCAAATATAAAGCACGTGTGGATGCACCTGCGGATGCACCTGGAAAAGGCAGTGAGATGACTTTGGGGGTTCGATGTTTGATGTTTCCACGCAACCCCACTCCACTGCGCCTGTGAGGTCGCTGGAGCCGACGGGGGATCCGATGCTGTTGGGTTTGAAGCTGTTGCACTCGTGGCTGCCTCTGACCGAAGTTCTTCGAACTGATGGTCATCCCCTTCAATTTCGACACTGAAGTGGCTTGCAGAGTGAGCCACAAGTTTCCGGGAAATCTGCGGCATTCGGTGGAACCTGACTCTCATGTTCATCGCTTCTTGCCCTTGACGCAGCTCCAGGTCTTCGTCGTGGCGGTATGTTCCCAGCGGTACGCTGGGGCCGCATTTCTTGAAGGATCCCAACATGTCAGCATCGGAGCACAGCTGCTCCAAGCTGTTCTGACATGACTCGCACGCCACGTGTAGCAATGCGACTTTCGCGTTTGCACCGTGTGGATCGATGAATCCCACAGCTTTCAGGCCACATGGCCCCGTGGCCACAACATCACAAAAGTGGCTCAGCGCAACAACCACTCGGCCATCGCTGAATTTCGCACCCAGTAGTCGTTCCCAGCCTGCGGCCGGGAAACCGAACCGAGAAGCAACAATCGGGTGAGGCCAAACGTAAAACCACACCGTGCAAAACCGAACCGGCATGAAGAATTGGAAACCGAACCACGGTTCAGGTTCCTTATCAATTCACATGTTTGTCTGTCAAAGTCTTGGATCAGGCCAACCTGAAAACAACTGCTGGTAACGAGTTTCAACAATAATTAATTACTTGCATGGTCAAAAAGTATGAGCTACCACCCCTGAATCAATAGGTACCCCACTTAGGAACCACCGAAATCAGTAGCCCAGTTCAACCTGAACCGCAACTGGCCACCCTGCCTGTGGCTGATGATCTCCAAACAGATTTCGCACCAACACATGTTGGCATCTCAACCTGACGGAGGTTCCGAAAGTTTTACGTTGTCAAAGAACCCGAATCGTCATGGTATTGGTATTACGCGTCAAGACCCATATTTTGAGGTTGGAGCATTCATGGATCTTGCACGTGTTTCACAAAACAAAATCTTGAACGTCTATTTACGTGTGGCTGTAGCGTGCATGACAACAGATCGGAGAAGCGGTGCTTTCCCTTTCCTTTGCCTTTTGTATCCCTTCTCCCAAGGATCTGGAAGAACTGTGTTTGCATTGGGGGAGTCTTTCCAAGGCCATAGGAAAGGAGCCCCCTTTGAATCGTTTAAGCTCCCTGTCCGGATTGAATGTCAACTACGTAATTACTTCAGTTGCCTGCGCATGGCATCCATCGGTTCCATTTCCTGGTACGAAACTTCTTTGGGCACAGGCGAAATGGATCAATAGGGTAGCCTTTGAACGCCTTTGCCCCCCTGCCTCCACTGGCTTTGGAAACGTGACATCTTCCGGACTGAGACGCACCAGTTGGCTCAGTGCCGCGTGTCCGGGATGGAGCACCTGAAGTTGCAAAAGCTACAAATCAAAACCGACGCGCCTACAAGCACGATCATAGTGACCATATTGATGATAACAGGGTGTAAAACGTGTTTGTGCAACAAACAAACTGCAATGCAGATTCCGGAGTCATGGAGCCATGGTATGATCCACGTCTCCTGCTGACATGAACCCTTCAGTCATCTCATGAAAATGTTTCAACACAAAAGGTGTTTTGCCTCAGAAACTTGCTCAGGAGAGTACGGGTATCTCAATACACAGCTGGGGCAAGGAATTTCTGGGTCCAATCTGGATCATCAACTACGTGTATATATATACACACACTGACACATATTATACATTTATTTATTTATTTAATTAATTTATTTATTTATTTATTGAATTCATTTATTTATTTGTTTATTTAGTATATTTATGTTTAGTTTATTTATTTATTTATATTGCATGTATCCACCCTATCAACGAGGAATCTTTTGTGGGAATTTTTCTGTCTTGGTCTTGGGAAGGGTATGTGTATGAGATAACTGTATCTATAGTACATTAAATGTACATAATTGATCATAAATGTACGTTGTACAATGGGATGTCATGCAATTCAATGCGTTGTATTTCCTGTCCTGTACTAAATATAGATCGGGCGTAGCAAAATCATTCAAAATCAATACTATGATTCAGGTGTCACAGCTTGGCAGACCCCCACAACGCAGAGACCCTGTGAACAAAAGTACATGCTTTCCGCCACAAAACAGCTGGTATTTTGGTACTGCATATCATGGCTCGAAGTCAATGACACCCAAAATGATATCAAACCTTCAGTATTAATACATATTATCCTTCACCGCCCAAGCATCGGCTGGCTGGTTTGCGGACGAGACACTTCCTCCAAGGAGGATGGATCCTTCAGATCCTTCCAGTCTGCAAGCACTTCCATCCTGGGCCCGTACTCATCGAAAACGGATTGCGCCGTCTTCATCGAAATCCCATGGCCAAAGTCCTTCAGCACCACAGGGTCCTGGCGACAACGAAATCAACGGACTGCCTAGCCGCCTGGCATGAGAAATCCTGTCGTAAAAAGTCACTTCCTACACATGGTGCCGCACGATGCCGCATGTCTAAACGGATGTCTCTGCACACATATGCAATTTTCTGCCAAACACTTCAGTATCAAAACCAATGTTGCTCCAATAAACGATACAAACGCGCAAAACAGGACACATCTATAACAAAGCGATGATATGGTTTTCTGAGATTCTGTGTTGCTGATTGAGATTGAATGAGTATGTATGAATATGTGTGGCTTTCAAAATTGACATATAATATAAATGCGTACTTCGATTTGTCGGAAGTCTTGTGTCCAATGCTCTTTCTATCAGAGTCACTAGGACGGCCGTCAGGGTATTTCCAGGCAGAATGTTGGCTTCTTGCAGAGTCATCGCTCCATTCCTGGACCAAGCTCCGGCCCATTTGGGGAGACCACAGTGACTTGTCAAATCAACGCTGATGCAGTTGATGCACTCCCTCCATGCGCTCCAAGAGAAATCAATTTGATCGATTTGTGATTGAGGTTCAAGGAGAAAACTTACGGTGTCTCCAGAAGGCTATAGAGGTGGCTACATTCTCAAGAGACTTCTAACAATTCGATATGTTGTTTATCATCTTTGTATTCGTGGCTGAGTCGGCTATTGGGTCAGTACTTACACTTCTTCAAGATGTAAAATCACGTCCACGAGGCACAGTTTCACCACAATGCCAAAGTCTAGATAGTCTATGTTCACCGAAACACCATGCCCTTTTTCCAGGCTGCATTCTGCAACACTAAAGGGAACCCCAAGAAATAATGAGTTCTAGCAGTGAACCAACTCATGAGCTCTAAATCAGTTGGAGAATACCCAGCAGCAGCGTCCATACCGCATCAACTGTGCCAAGCAGCAGCGGCTGCATGTCGGGGCCAATGAGATGCTCGATGGTCGTTCCCAACTTGCGCCTCGGATCCGCAATCAACAGATGTGGCACCTGCAGCACAGCTTCTGTTGAAAGCATCGCTAGGTGCAAAGGAAAATTGGAAAATTTATAAGATGTCATCAGGAATATGTAGCAGGGTAGCGAATCCATCTAACAGGGCAGTTAATGAAATGATTGAAACAAAAAGCGTCTTACATGAGTGGCTGGGGGATGCTCTGCCTCTCTTTGCCAGGGCCAACAAGTGTTGGTTGCATCCATTTTGAACATCCTTGCTACAACTCATGGTCGCAGAACTATTCTTGCATGGTATTGCCGCGATGTCTTTCTTCACATTTCTTGCCAGAATTAGTTGGAGAATTCTCAGGCAACATTAATGAAGGAAGTCTTCAAGCAGCAAGCACAGTGCACAAAAGAGGTTGCTGTGATTGGCCTTCAAGTACTAATATCGATCAATCACTTCACTCAGAACCCACCATATTTCTGTTTCTACTTCATAGTTATAAATAGAAATGCAATGGCAAGGCTCTTACGGAAGGAAATTAGGAAAAGAAAACAAATCAACCACAAGGAACCCAGATCTTTCCACACATTTCACAAGTTTTCACACGTGTTGACTACAGGAAGGCTGTCAACAAGGAAAACCTGAGCACGCCAAAACTGGCCCAACGAAGCTTACACTGTAAGGATGCCAAGCCGCTCCGCTTCTTCCTTCAAGTCTTGTACAGTTTCATGCGCAGAGTTGCCTCGGTGTTTTCCACTGGTACGGGTGTCCAAAACCAAGTTATAGACAGCATGGCTACATAATCTTTATCTTATACCGCGATAGGTTTGGGACGAAATTCTACAACATGGCTGCGGATCACAGTCTTTCTCGCCAGCTCAAAACAAACCCATCTCCTCGCAATCCATGTCAAGTATACGAAGTGTAGAGTCACTTGAATCAAATCTACTGGTATCATCTCACATCATGCATCATTGCATTTTTGTTTTACAATTATGGTAGTTACTGCTGTAGTATCGGCATCAAAGTTGTTTGTGTTTCGCAAGGCTTCCGCTGCTTTCGGAGCAGCCGAGGCACATCTGCAGCTCCGGCCACTGAGAAGGGCCACAAATACCTGATCAAAAGAATGGCAACTCATCGGAGTAGACTTGAGCGCATGATACCTTCACAACATCAGGATTGCAACGACCCAATAAGAAAAACCCTCATTTCTTCATAGGTTCCTATAGCCCACGTGTGCCGAAGCTTTGGTGCACCAAGGGATGTTCATCCCAGCGCCAAGGGACCGGGTCCAGCACACCCATCACCTTCCGGTGGCCCCTCATCTTGGCGATGTCGTACGGCGTCTCGCCTTGCTCTACGCAGATGGAAGTGCCAAGGCCCGGAGTAGACGGATGTGGGACTGAGTGTGGTCCCAAAATCCAGATAGTATCATTTAGATTCATTTAGTGTCATTGCTTTTCAAGTTGTTTTACGGATGCTTTACGTTGATGTCTGGAAGACCTATACTAGCACATTTCCTACATATCACCCACTATATATAACCTTATTGTTGGTATCCTAATCGCTGTTTCCAAGATTCTTAATTAGTTCTTACTGTGCCAGTGGATGCCACTGTCTTCTGTGGTTTGTGTCGGTTTGTCACCCCATGTTGACACTTGCCAAACATCCCACCATGACAGCGCCAAAAAAAAACAATTCCCACAGCCTGAAACAAACCCAGAATACGTTCATGTCTCTGGCTTCGCTGGTGCAGTGCATGTACTTTAGAAGATTCACAAAATCCTAATCCCACCTACAGCAAATACCACCTATCAGTTTTGTCCTGCCACAGCTCTGTGCACATGATGCATTCAAAATCACCAAACAACTTGTCACCGAGTTGTTCTTTCACTCACTCTGCATCAGATCATCCCTCCACTCCACCCCCTGTGGTCCCCACCGGCCGTTTCCGGGGCCCCTGGCCTCCTTTGGCCACAGCATCCACGGCGGCGCCCGCGGCGAGGAGCTGCTCCACAGCGGCGGCTTGGCCGTAGAGAGCCGCCCAGTGCAGTGGTGTCGCACCTCAGGCGCCGAAGGGCTCGGAGACGTCAACGGCTGGCTCCACCCCGTGGCTCTCCACCGCCCACCCCCACTGCAGTGGAAGAAACTGCAATCTGTGGAGTGAAGTCCGTGAGTTTCATCTTTTTTTAAATTGTATAGCGAGCTGGTTCAATGGCAGCCTCTATCTTTGCTTTTGTTTGTGAAGATCGCCAAGACTACGAACTGATGGAACCGTCCACAACAGAAAATCCGAAAAAGGGAAAACCGTTTTCTTACGACTAACTTATCTCAACATATCTCAAGCATTTTCAAGCGCTCTTCACACCCATCAGTAGGCCCATACGAGTAGCAAATGTGCAAGAGTTCTTCTCTCTCAAGATGTTTTATGATGTCTTGTTGTGTTTCACATCGATGTCTTACCATCGTCATGCAGGGAATGTTTTGTCAAAGGTGGACATGGCGTGTGGACAATTCGTGTTATATTATGTTATCCCTGCAGTGATGGGGCGTCCCAAAGATGCCAGTGGATGCCACTGTGTTCTGTCGCTTTGTCACCTCATGTATTGTCACTTGCCAACAATCCCACCATGGTGTTTGAGAAGATTCAAAAAAAACCTATCTCACCTAACTACCACCTATCCTGCCACAGCCGTGTGCGCATGACGCATTCAAAATCATCAAGCAACTTGTCACCGAGTTGTTCTTTCACTCACTCTGCATCAGATCATCCCTGCACCCCAGCCCCTGTCGTCCCCACTGGCCGTTTCCGGGGCCCCTGGCCTTCATTGTCCACAGCATCCACAGCGGCGCCCGCGGCGAGGAGCCGCTCCACCACCGCGGTGTGGCCGTTGAAAGCCGCGTACCTCAGCGGTGTGTCGCCTCAGGCGCCGAAGGGCTCGGAGACGTCAACGGCTGGAGGGCTCCACCCCGTGGCTCTCCACCGCCCACCCCCACACTTTACTGGGAGAGGCTGGAATCTATGGAGTGAAGTCCGTGAGTTTCATCTTCTTTTAAATTGTATAGCGAGCTGGTTCAATGGCAGCCACTAGGTTCAATGGCAGCCACTATCGCTGCTGGTGTTTATTAAGATCACCAAGACTACGAACTGATGGAACCTTCCACAACAGAAAATCCGAAAAAGGGAGAACCATGGAAAACTGCTTTCTTACGCCTAACAAAACTTATCTCAACATAACTCAAGTATTCTCAAGCCCTCTTTTGCATCTATCTGCCATAATTAATAATCCTAGACCCCCAAAATGTCCCCTAAACTTGACTCAATCACCGGAACCACTGTGTGACATACCCGCAACACACATTTGCAACTGCTGTCTACTGGTAGTTGACTTCTCAACATGGAGTTTCATCCTTTTCAAAATTGTGTGGCAAGCTGGCTCAATGGCAGCCACTATCGTTGCTGGTGTTTGTGAAGATCAACAGGACTACGACTACGACCTGATCATACCTTCCAAAGCTGAAACCCGGAAAAGCGAAACCGAACTGATTGTATGCCTCATAAAACATCATGAAACCTTGTGTATCAGGCTCTTTTACACCCACAAAGGGTTGATCAAGGTTGCACATGTGCAAGATCACCTCTCCGAAGCTGTGCATCCCAGCAGGGACAACTTCCTTCAAAGAATCCACCCTGTGGCTCTCACCTGCTGGAGGTTCATCTCCAGCTAAGGTGGCAAACACCATCGAATTTCATCCTGAAATCCATGGCACCGCCTTCCCACCACGTCCGTCCTGTCATCTCGGTCCCGTCTCTGAGGGCCACGACCGAAGTCGTTCTTCGCCTCGACGGAAGCGCCCGCAGCGAGCAGCGCCTGGACCACCTCCAGGTGGCCGCCCTCAGCCGCCCAGGCCAGCGGCCCGCTGCCTCGGTCCGGAGGGCGCCGCTGGAGATGGCGCCAAGTCACATGAGTTGCTTCGGAGGATTTCGGAGGATTTCGGGTCTGAAAAACTTGGGAGTTTGGTCATGTTTGGTCCACCATTTCTAAATGAGACATGTATCACTGCCCATCAAAATCAAGATCAAGTGATCGGGAAGTCACACCTCTGCAGTGCCACACACTGCAAACCAGATCAAAGATTCACAATAACACACTACAATCTAATCCTGAAACAATAACACACTGCAAACACCATCGAATTTCATCCCGAACCACTCCGAATAATATTGTCAAGTGTGACATACCCGCAACATCCCGCAACATGGTGTATACTGGTAGTTGACTTCTCAACATGGAATCGCGTAAAGTACGCTGAAGATTCCTGGCTCCCAAAACTGGCAGCAAACTCAATGGCGTGTCGCATCTCTTCCACACTTCGCCTGTCTCACAACATCCGTCCTCCTGTCGCATCCGTCCCGTCTCTGAGGGCCGCAGCCGTGTCTGTTCTTCGCCTCGACGGAGGCGCTGGCGGCGAGCAGCACCTGGACCACCTCCAGGTGGCCTTTCCGAGCCGCATTCGCCAGGGGCCCGTCGCCTCAGCCAAAGGGCTCCGCTGATGATGGCGACACCACGCGCAATTTCACAGGTCGATCATGTTCCGACTGAAACACATATCAGCAACATCTCTCAAAACCAAAAATCAGTCTCAACTGGATTGGGAAGTCAAAGCTGCGCACCTATAACAACCTCCTCAACCTTCAAGCCTATCCCTTCTCAGGTTTCCGCCTCCTCCGTCGACTTGCTCCAGGCTCTGGGGGTCCACCTGCAGCAAGCGTCGGACAGCTCCGACGTTGCCTTCTTTCGCAGCCTGCAGGATGTCTCCGCCTCAAAGCCGAAACTCTGGATGTCTGGCAGTCCAAGGTTTATTCTTAATTTATACCAGTGGATCAGCCATAATGTATCATAATGTCAGAATAGTATAGATTCTAGATATTCTAGATTCTGCGGCTTTTGCGTTCCTGAACTTGGTTCATTTGACTACTAACAAATATCAACAAATGATTGTCATGCACTAGCAGCACCCAGAGTGCAAAAGCATATTTAACGCATTTGATACACGCATCTTTCAAAGCCCAATGTCACATGTCATTGAGCATGGATCCTCAAGCCTGAACATGTGAGGAAACATATCATGGAATCCTCAAGTCTGAGATCTTCACAATTTTCGATTTCAATTTCATCTGCCTGGAAAGCAAAGCACGACATCTTGGACAACACAAATTAAGCGACAAGAGATACCACAGATTCAACTCAAGTTGTTTCTGTTCCACAAAGGCGTGGAAAATACGTTCCCTGCATAGGGTTGTTTTGCAATCTGATATCGAAATCTGAGGGATGCTTGGAGGTCATCCAGTGAGAGGAAGGACATTTGCCGCAGCAGGACGAATTATGTAGGGAATTCTAAGAAAAATCATCAAGGTGGATACACTAACATCGAAAAAATGTAGATTTGAACTGTATTTCGCCGGGGAAAAAAGTTTGCGCAGTGACAAGTTGTAAGGACCCAACATCTCATCACATAGCAAAGCACGATAAAGCAAGTCAATCCGACCTACTACCGCCCCAACGTCTCCTCATGAATACTTCTCAACTTTGTCAAACTTTGTCCCGAATGGATCCCAATGGAAACAACTTCCCCCAGATCGCCAGACCTCCGCTTCCGACTTGGAACCTCAGGATTTGACATGTCTGTGTGGTGAGTCTTCGTCAAAAGCCAAGTTGTTTATCTACCAGCATTGGACTTGGAAGAACCTGCAACCTGCATCAACCGTCGACCATCAAGAATCATCATCCATCATCAACAGCAACCATCTGTCCTTAATCCAAGTGCTGACACTCATCACGTGCAAAGGCCGTGTTCAGACTTGAAATCTCTGTCCAAAGTTGTCAAATAGGATAAACCCAGTGAATGAACCCAGCCAAGCTCCTTAGGACCAAGTACCTGTGTCACAGTCCCTGCCACTGCTTTCGTTTTCATGACAAAAAATGTCAAAAAAAAGATCTGATTCGTCAACTTTCAGGGTAGGGTCTGACTTTTCCGACTTTCATAGTATGGACCGGTTGTAACGTCTCGTCCCATCTCGTCCCCACCAGAGCTCCACCAAGTGACCAAGGCCGGGCACTGAGATGTTGAGTTCCGTCTGAACATCTTGCCTGGTCCAAACGGATCACGGTGCTATGGGTCGAACGTTGTCCGAAAAACCCAATGAACTGCAATGAGTTGCGATCATCGCAATCACAACATGAAGATAAAAAGCCCAAAGGCTTGATATTTCAAAAAGTGTCCACCAGCCAACATCTTGCTTCATGCTTTCCAAATTGTGGTTCTACTTTGGCCATTGTGGCAGAAATGTGGCATCAATTCTGGCAAGGTGCGATGAGACATTGGCTTGATGACCACTCTCAGAGCTCGATGCCGGTGCAAAAATCCACCGGAGGAACTTCCCGCAATGAACGCTTTCATCTCCAGACATGTCCTCAATCAAACATGACAGCCCTGCAATGGTCTCTAAGGATGACCAGTCATATCAGCAAAAAAGAGGCAGTGGTCCCAATGGAGATCAATGGAGCTTGGAATTCAGAACCAGTGAGGACATGAATCTGGCAGCTTCCATGAGCCACTATCCCCACATCAAAAGGTGGTTGAGAGCCATCTTTTTCAAGCCAAGCATCTGCTGCTTCGAGCATCAATGAAAGCCTTGAGAAGCAAAACGCCAAAGAGTTGTTCACAACATCGCAACTCGACAGGTTTAAGCAACTTGGCGTTTTGACAGAATTTGACAGAGAGGCAGTGTTCCATCAGAACAAGACAGAATGAAATAGAATGGGGTGCTGTCCAAAAATAGGTTGGATACCCCAACTTATTGCTTTGTTGTCAAATTCAAGCGAGATAATTAATCGTTCTATTCCCTTGAAATTGCGGGAATCCAATTTTCAAACCAAATGTGCTCCAGGCAACTCTCGCTCGCCCATGTGCAGGCCAAGGCCAGAGAAGGTCGACAGCAGCTCGTCTTTCCGGATCATTCCCCGTCCTCAGAACGACTCCCGGCAGTTGAACAGTAGGAGCCGCCCACGGCTACAGAAAAGGCCTGCCATGCTGGGCCATGCTGTGGTGACTGGGAACCAGTGCAGTTGAGAATCCGGTGGGATCCCACTGCCGGAAGATTGCTCTGACATCTGTGTGGTCTGCCTGGCATTGGCTGTGTGTAAAAGATAAGTTCAAGAGATTCCTCTACTTCAAACAACACGTCTTATGATTTCTTTTAGAGTAGATTTTCAACACACTTCTACTTGACATCATCTGTCCAGTCTACTTGAAGTTGTTTGAACTACGTGGCAAATGGCTCAATGTGGAACGTTTGCTGTCAAACACGGTGACAGCTTCATTCTGGAGAGTTTGGGTTTCAATTCAAATATGTTCAAATCAGCGGATATCCTACGGGAAGCTTCAAGAACAGCGCGCATCACAATCCTCCCTGCAGGCTTGCGCCAAAGAACACAGCAGACATGTCAATCAAACTCCCTGTGCTATCCAATGTCACACATGCACACAGAAAAAAATGCTCCGCACAACGGATTGCAACAAACATCCACAGTAGGTGAATTCTCTTGGAGCTCACTTTGACCCAACAAAGAAATCCATCATCTTCAAGATCTCTGAGACTGCACAGGTCTCCCCACCTCTTTTCTGACAGGAGGATCGTGTTGGCCCTCAGGATCCTGCGGCCGAGAGGCATTACGGACAATTGCCATGGGCGGACGCCATGGTCGTCACTTGGTCACTGCTGGAACCGTTTTCGTCGCTTCAACTTGGCAACAAATTTACCAAGTGAACTTTGTGAAACCGAAAAATATATGTCATGCGTCATGGCTGTCATGGTCTTTGTTCGGGAAAACCCGGTGGGATCTCCCATCCCTGCGGGGTGCGCATCGCCTCGGGCGAGGTCGATCTTCGAGCCAGTTCCTGGTGCAGTTTGTGATCGAGAAAAAAAAATCAACTCAAAACAACTGCTCCGAATGTTGTAAGACTGAATTGTCTCAAATCCACCACAAAGGTCCAAAAAATCTGATGATGTCTGATGAAAATTTATGGGAAAGATGAAAGCTCGTACTGTGGCGGGTGTGTGACGTTTCAGGACATGTGTGCTAACTGTCCTGATTAGCTACAGTAGGTTTGCTATGATTTGCATGGAGTTGTCCCTTGTCGTTTGCCCGTTGCCTCTGATTAGCAAACATGTGAGCTATGCCCAATGTCAACTTGAATGATAAGAAACCGTTGGATCACCCAGTGAAAAGTGGAAACCATGGTTATTCGCTAAAGACATCTGAAAAAAGTTGAAGCCCTTGGAGATGATATGCCAAGAAACTCCGTGAAACACTCCAAGAGTCCAACAATGTCCAACATCTTTGTTGCTTTTCACCATATCAACTTCCAACCGCTTTGGTGGAGTAAATTCCACGTCTCAGATCTGGGACGCCCTGCCGAGGTATCGCGACCACCGCTTTTTTCGGCCATGTCGCTGATGGGAATTCCCCAATTTCGGGAAGCGTGGTGAAACTCTCTGAAATTGCGGCCAAAACTTGAGGGAACGATCTGGTTTCACCTTTTCAAACTCTGGAGGTCTGGCAATCCGTGAATTTCCAAGCTAAGCAGGCTGGTGTTGCTGTGCCAAATTTCTCCTGCAGGCAAGAAGGTTGGTTGGCAAACCAGGTGTGGGATGATGCTGATATTTTGCCAGCATTGATTCATGTTGAAATGGTCAGAGCTGCGTTGGTCCTGGTGTGTGTGTCTCTTAAACCCTCAACATCAATGAACTGCTGGTGATGAGGTGCTAGCTGAGCCGAGAACTTCAGGAATTCCAAGCTTTGCTACAATGTGCAAATGAATCACTTCAAAATTTGTGCATGTTTTTCCATTATCATTCAATTTGCATGTTGCAAGGGGCACCTACTGTCACACAATGCCTGAACCAAACATCCAAAAGAGTAACACTATGCAACAATCTGGGAAAGCTTCCAAATCAGAGGTCATAGTTCCATCCAGATTTTCAGCCCTGCTTCCATGCTAGGTTGAAGTATATAATCAACTCAACCGACCTTCCATGCCTAGCACGGTGCGGTTGCCTTTTTTGGGGCGAATTGGGATGTCTCGCTTGACAGATACATTCCTGTGATCTTTTTTGGGTCGGAGAACTACTTGTTACTTGTTGCTTCCTCAAATTCATCCAAACTTAGTCAAGCGGGAGCAGAGCACACCATGGGAAGCCGGAATGCGGCAGTTGTCAGTTTTCATTTCCGCCACATCTTCGCAATCTGTTGGCCTTCGCCTAATTTGAAAAGATGCCGCCAGGGCTAGTCACACAATCCGCAATCTGATCAGCAGCGCCTTCGGCATTGTTCATCTGCCGATCATCTACATACACTAGGCCGTTCTTGAACACGAATTCATTTTGAAAAGTGCCTCTTGGATTGTCTTGCGGCGCTGGTGGCCACTCTTCGCAGAGCCTAATGGGAAAGATTTGCAACTTGTTGTCGTGTGCATATTCCAATTCATGGAAGGTTTCGTAACCAGCACCTGTATAGGCGCCGTAGTCCGACGTGCAGAAGGCCACCATGCCTTTGGCATGGGCCAATCCTATCCGCGTCAGCTCAGCAAAACTTTGGCCGACCTGAGCTTGCACCATATATACAGGTATTCGTCTCTCTTCCAGTCGCCTTTTCACCGTTCTCATGTAATTCATCGTCCTCGGTGGCCAGAAAAGTCCACATGACAAGGAGGGCGCAACCAATTGTCAATTGAAAAGATAAGGATTATTTGGAGCAAACTCCAAAAATGCCGCCAATCAATCTATGCCAATCTCAGACAAGAAACCTTTCACTGTTGAACCGGCCACTCAGCAGCAAATGGCATCGCTCTGGACGTGGCACCTCAGACAGCTTGATCCACAGATCTCCACAGGAGATCCACGTTGGATCCAACCCTTGGATCCCATCTTATCACCATATCACGAGCTCCGCTATCGATATTCGATTCGAAAGTATGCATGATTGATCATTGTACATTGATGTACATTGTACATGTTCAAAATTTCGGTGTCAACATGTGTCAACCCATCTGATTTGCATGATCCAAGCAATGGCACGTTTCAAAAAACCAGGTGGGCACTGCTGTTTTCACACCTTCCAATTCTACTCCCATCCACTACTTTGACATTTCGTGCTTTCTTGTAATTTCACACCTTCTGCGGCTTAGATCGTCTTAGTCTTAGTTGGACAAATGGGGTGTGCTTGAAGGTGGTGTGCCAAGAACCATGAAAAGGGCTCTTAGCCATGGATATTTTAGTGCCTTTCTCAGCCTTGCAATTTTGTGTGCTCCTAGTCTTGAAATCACCACAGATGAGATCCGCATCTTAAAGCATGCTGGATCTGCCGACACTTCTGAGGCCACAACTGCAGAAGCCATCGCCTGCCAGAGCCATTTTAGTTCGCGACTTACGGCCGTTGGCCCTACCCTGCTGTTCGAAGGATTATGGAAAGGCAAAACCCGGCAAAAAGAGAATCAGTCTACGCAAAGGTGAAATAAAAACAGGCAGTCTGTACAAGACTCTATTAAACAGGAGTTTATGTGCACGTATCATTCTACAAAGGAGTATGGGCAAATAGTTATTTGATTCCGTGCATGACGCATCACGCACAGACCATGATTGTTGAGGAAAGTATGGAAAAATGCAATTATATTATATCTTTAACAATGATCAACCACCAGTTTCTGGGTGGTTTTCCAGGGGATTTGGAAGATACTTCGCAACTGGATGCATCTCACGAGTACATGCCGGGAGGGAGGAACTGAGACTGGTTTGTGATTTCCAAAGTTTGGACCTGACTGAGTTCACAGAACATGTGAAGTTCGTGTGTGCATGACATGCAATGCGCCATCATGGGGCATTCGTGCCTCGGTCGCTGGAGCAGAATGCTGAGATGTTTCCAGGGCAGTTGAGGCCGGAGCAAGCTGCTGCGCATCGGCCGTCGCATCTGTCGCTGCAGAGCCGTTTTCGCCTCCTAGCCATGCAGCTGCGGACGGCGTCGCCTGCAAGGCCCACGGAGCCGGGATCGGAGCCCGGATACCCTGCTGTACACGGTCCAAGGTGGGGAAAAATCCTACGGTTCCCCAAAATCGGACATGATGGACATGGCACTTGAAAGCTCAGGGATTTGCAGAAACATGCCCAGAGTTTGGATATCAGGTGCACATCACTTGCATCATGCATCTATACATTCATGGAACCGCACGCCTGAGAAGCTGCAGCCGATTGCGATGTTTCCAGGTTAGGAGTCGCGGCTCCAGCAAACTGCTTCACATCTGCGAGGCCTGCAGCTGCATTTGACGGCGTCGGATCTTCGAACCGATGATCGTCCCCATCGATCTCGACGCTGAAGTGATGCCCCGATTCAGCCAGCAGAGGCGCAGAGACTAGCGGCATCCTATTGAATTTCACCTTCATTTTCATGATTTGCCCTGCCTGATGGAGCTGAATTTCTTCTTTGTGATGATAGGTTCCAAGAGCGACACTGGGTCCACATCTGCTGAAACAATTCAACACATCTGGATCCGAGCAAAGCTGTTCCAAGCCCTTCTGACATGTGCCACATGCAACATGCAGCAGTGCCACTTTGGCAGCCGCACCCTGTGGCAGGATGAAGCCGACAGCTTTGACATGGCACTGGCCCGTCACTGCCATATCGCAGAAATGGTCCAGTTTCACGGTCACGCGGCCATCGCCAAAGGTCGCATCCTCCACGGGTGCCCATCCACGGGTGGAAGATCTCCACACCGTTGCGGCGCACACGCAGGTGGGCATCTCTACCTGGCAGATGTTGACAATCAGAAAGTTTCAATGAAAAAAATGTCGGCATAAACACATCCATGGCAAATCATGGCAAATACATCTTAATGGCTCTTGTTTGCGGTTGGCCTTCCTAGTTTTTGCGCAACCCCAAAATTCTCGCAACGAGGCGGAGTTGAGGTCTCTACAGGTTGGATCCCAGTGCCATCCCCTGCCTCTACGGGCAGAGGGAACGTGACATCTTCCGGATGGAGGCGGATCAGGTGACTTAGCACCACGTGACCGGAAGGAAGGGCCTGAGTGAAACGCTTCAAAATGCTGCGCAGCAACGCAAGCTTTGCACAACAATGTGCGTAGATGATTTTAGCATATTTCAGCGACGCTAGTGAGAACATGTATTGTTTGATCGAGATTTTACTTTGGTGATGCATGTGTGCAATGCAATATTCAAATACGATGCAGTACATGTACATGTTCTATACTGCATATATCCTCCTATCAGATTCTCTTGGTTTCCAACAGGGTCCCCCTACATAAAGATGAGAGTGATACAGAGAACGACAAGCGTTAACTGCTTGCGGCTGCTGGCAGGACACCTTCTCCAATGATGATGGATCCTTCAAACCACTCCAGCTGTCCAGGACGTCGATCTTCAGCATGTGAGCGTCAAAGATCGATTGGTTGGTCTTTAAAAAGATCCCATGGCCAACATCTTTCACAACCAGAGGATCCTCCTGACATTGACGGCAACAACACTAAGTCGTTCTTGGTTTCAGCTCAGCTAGACAAGGTTTGCCCTGCAGGATACAGACAGCATGGGCCCCCTTGAAGTTTTTTTGACTTCAACCCCACTGACCCAGCTTGGGCGCCACATTCAACGATGTTTGGTCATCTGATGTCATCCGACTCATTCCGGAACTCTTAGGGGAACCGAATTGGAAGTTTCAACTTGACAGCCCGCTTTCACCCCATCCTGGACTGGGGCAGCAGAATCTTCCGCAGGTTGGGATGGCAAGTCCTTGGGTCAAGACAAATGGATCCTGCTCCAACAGGACCCTGGCAACCATTGGCTTTGAAACATGATGGTTTATCGCCAAACAAGAACTTATCCTCTGGGAAGTAGCTTACAAAAAAAAAAATGTCACTGTCTCAACTCACCATGAATACACGTTTAGCTCCTTGCTGCAAAATGCCACAAAAGCCTGCAGGTGGCAAAAACCCAAGATGATGTTCCCAACTTGACTAAGAAAACTCACACATCTATGATATCTATGACATGACAAAGTGATGATGTTTTCTTGTTACACTAAGATGTCTGGAAGATAGCCTTGTCAGTGATGGAGGATGAAGGATGATCACTTTGGGGACCTTGGGATTCCATTTTCCGACGTGCTGTGTCCAGTCCCGTTTCTATCAGAGTCGCTATGGCCGCTATGACTGCAGTCAGCGTATTTCCGGGCAAAATGTTCGCTTCTTCCAGGCGCATCGCTCCGGTCCTGGCTGGGTCAAGCTTCAACAAATCAAGGGGGGCTGATGCACTCGCTTCATGGGTTCCAACAGCTCAATGGTGATTGCGCTTCCAAGGGCCAACTTACACCAGAATCGGTGAAAATCGATGTTCACAAGGCTGTCGCCAGAAAGCTGAAAGAGTCTGAAAGCCTTCATTCGCATGATTTTTGTTCATTATTTGTATTCGCTGCTGAGTCAGCTATTGGTTCGATACTTGCTCTTCTTCAGAATGTTGGCGTGCAGGGCCAATAAAAACTGCTGTTCCCCACTGACTGGATGGGGTTGTGCAAAGAACTTGCAGCATGCAGAGCAGTGTATCGCATCAAATCACCCACGGATCCCAGCATCCCCGGGGATGCGAAGGTCTATTTTCGCCCATGGAAAACACCATACCCATTATCCAGACTGCATTCCGCAACACAAAACAAGGTCGCAGGAGAAATAATCATTGAAGCAACCCAAACTGAGAGAGTGAACGAGCATCTGTTGGAAAATACCAAGCAGTAAGCAGCATAACATCCGTTCAGCATCAACTGTGCCAAGCAGCAATGGCTGCATGTCGGGGCCAATGAGATGCTCGATGGTCGTTCCCAACTTTCGCCTTGGATCCGCAATTGTGTGTGTATATATATATATATGTCGAGGGGACCTTTATGTATAGAATGACTTGGTTTGGGAAAAAAATCCTTCCAAGATCTATAATAATTGTCCGAAAGTTAATTTTGATTTCATCTGCCGCCGCTCCACGTTTTCACATTTCCATCTCGCATCTGAGGACCTCAATTACAATTCCATAAGAGAGGCTAGTCTAAAATCCGATCTCCATATTCATCTCCTTTTCAATGTTTCTATAAATTCATGGCTGCATTTCCTTTGGCTTTCCTTCAAGTTCGCTGTCCTATTTATCCTGGCCTTTGTAGATTTCCTTTCCGCAATTTAAATTCCTAATGAAATTGTCTTTTTCCGGTTCCTTCTGAAATTTGCTTGCAAAGATCAATTTCCTTTTAATTTCTTTTTGAAGCTATTTCAAATGTTCGTTGGAATAATTCTCTTTGGACACGGTTCAAAAACGGCAGCGCCATTATAAAGCATAGGGCGGGCCAAGGGATTTTGTGTCGCATGCAATGTAAAGTGTATGCTTTTCATTGCTTTCTGCATGTGCCAATGTCTTCCCACCTCTTGGGATTCGCTACGCCTTGCCTCGCCGCTTCTCCACAGCTTCTTGCCCTCCCCCTTCTCCACCTACAAAGGAGAAAGACGTAGAAAGGGGGTGAAGCAGGTGGAAAGTTGTGGGTGGAAGGGTAGGTGGAAGGGGTGGATATGGTTGGAGAGGTTGGGTGAAGATGATGCTAGGGTGATGCGAGGGTGGAGCGAGGTTGGAGCGATGGTGGAATGAAGGGTGGGGTGTGGAGAAGGTGATCAAAAATTGATACCAAGTACAAGGATACATCTACTGTATTTATTCACATCCTTTGCGCGATCTAGTCCTTGGGATTCTCTCCTTCCCTTTTCACTTTCCCGCGGCTTTTTCTCTTCTCTCCCCCTCTCCACCCTTCTACATGTCCATCTCCGCTCAATACCCTCATTCCTCTTTCCGAAAAGAATCTTAGGGGCAGAAAGTGTGGAGAGGAGTGAGCAGGGATGGAAAGCGGAGAGAATTAAATGAAGTTGGGGTGCACGATGAAGAGTTGGGCGGTGGGCGTAGCGAAAGGCAGATGGATGGAGAAAAAGAACATGTACAACAAATAGATGCAAGTAATTCATCCTGACTGCTTTCTTATCTAGCCGTTTCTTTTTTCAAAACTACTTGAAAGTTCAATCGTGATTGCCTTTTCCAGCTCCATCTTATATTTGCTTGCAAAGATCAAAATAAAAATGTATGTCTACTTTCTTTTTTGGACATACTTTTCAATGTGCATTGGAACAAGTCTCTTAAGACATGATTCAAAAGCAGCAGTGCCATTACAAGCATAGGGTGGACTAAGGCATTTTGCCTCTCAGGCAATGTAAAAGTGCATGCTGTTCATTGCTTTTTCTGTGAGGGGGGAGCGAGGGCGAACCGAGGGTGGAGTAAAGGGTGAAATGAAGGGTGGAGTGAAGGGCTGAGAAGGTCGCCAAAAATTGATACAAACAATGCATATTTATTTCGTTTTTTGCTTGAGCTTGTGCTCCTTCCCTTGCCTTTTCACTTCTCCGCAAACTTGTTCTCTTCCATCCCCCTCTCCACCCTTCTACATGTCCATCTCTGCCTCCACTCAACACCTTCATTCCTGTTCTGAAGATAAGGTGCTAGGGGACAAAGGGGTGAAGAGGAGTGAGCATGGATGGAAAGCGGAGAGGGTTAAATGAAGTTGGGGTGACGGGCAGGGTCGCGATGAAGGGTTGGGCGGTGGGGTGTAGTGAAAGGCAAATGGGTGGAGAGAAACAAAATACGATACATACATAAACAATTCATCCGGACTGCTCTTTTATCTATTTAGCAATTTCTTTCAAAACCAATTTGAATTTCAGTTGAAATTGTCTTGTCCAGCTCCATGTTAAATTTGCTGTCAAAGAACAGAACAAAATTGTCTTCTAGTTTCTCTTTGATTTTTTCAATTTTCGTTGGAATAATTCTCTTTAGATGTGATCCAAAAGTTGCGGCCGCATTTTAAAAGGCAGAGGGTGGGGCCATGGTTTTTGCGCAGGCGATGTAATGTGGCAAAGAACCTAACATTTGGGGCTTGTTTATACAATCCAATTATGATGATTTTCGTGCTGATTTCTTGTTGGGCTTACCACATTAAAGTGTGTGCTTTTCATTGCTTTTCTTTATGTGCCAGTGCTTGTCCATTGATACCTGTCCACCTGTGCTTTTCCTCTCTTTCTCTGCACTTTGCCTCGCAGCTTTTTCACACCTTCTTGCCTTCCCCCCCTCCACCTACAAAGAAGAAAGAAGCTGAAAATGGGGTGAAAAGGCCTAAAAATGGGTAGGTGGTAAAGTGTGAATGGAAAGGAGGCGGATTGCGAGTGCAGGGGTTAGGAGATTGGTAGGAAGCGTGATGCCATGGTCCGGCCAGGATGGAGTGAGGGTGGAGCGAGGGTGAAGCAAAGATCGAGCAAGGGCAGCAAGGGCTCAATGAAGGGTGGAGAAGGTTGCACAAAGTTGAAAACGATGCAGATTTATTCAAATTGCTTGCGTTCTTTACCGTTTTTTGAATTCGCTACCCCTTGCCTTTTTCACTTCTCCGCGGCTGCTTCTCCCTCCGTTCCTGTTCCAAGGAGAATGTTAGGGGCTGAAAGGATGGAGGAGTGAAAACAGATGTAAAAACGGCGAGGGTTAAGTGAAGTTGGGGTGATGGACAGGGTTATAATGAAGGGTCGAGCAGAGGGGTGAAGTGAAAGGAGAGGAAAATCTTCTTGCAAGTGCCTGTCAAACTTTTATCATTGTTCTGAGTTTCTATTTGCCTTTGGAATATCTAGCCTAAAGATCCGATATCCTCATTCATAGCTTTCCTTCAAGTGTGCTGTCATATATTCATTCTGGCTGTGCCCTTATCTAGCCTTTGTACATGTCCTTTTCAAAAGTAGCTTAAATTTCAATTGAAATGATCTTTTCCGGTTCCTTCTGAATTTTGCTTGCAAAGATCAATTTCCTTTTAATTTCTTTTTGAAGCTATTTCAAATGTTCGTTGGAATAATTCTCTTTGGACACGGTTCAAAAACGGCAGCGCCATTATAAAGCATAGGGCGGGCCAAGGGATTTTGTGTCGCATGCAATGTAAAGTGTATGCTTTTCATTGCTTTCTGCATGTGCCAATGTCTTCCCACCTCTTGGGATTCTCTACGCCTTGCCTCGCCGCTTCTCCACAGCTTCTTGCCCTCCCCCTTCTCCACCTACAAAGGAGAAAGACGTAGAAAGGGGGTGAAGCAGGTGGAAAGTTGTGGGTGGAAGGGTAGGTGGAAGGGGTGGATATGGTTGGAGAGGTTGGGTGAAGATGATGCTAGGGTGATGCGAGGGTGGAGCGAGGTTGGAGCGATGGTGGAATGAAGGGTGGGGTGTGGAGAAGGTGATCAAAAATTGATACCAAGTACAAGGATACATCTACTGTATTTATTCACATCCTTTGCGCGATCCACTCCTTGGGATTCTCTCCTTCCCTTTTCACTTTCCAGCGGCTTTTTCTCTTCTCTCCCCCTCTCCACCCTTCTACATGTCCATCTCCGCTCAATACCCTCATTCCTCTTTCCGAAAAGAATCTTAGGGGCAGAAAGTGTGGAGAGGAGTGAGCAGGGATGGAAAGCGGAGAGAATTAAATGAAGTTGGGGTGATGGGCGGGGTCACGATGAAGAGTTGGGCGGTGGGCGTAGCGAAAGGCAGATGGATGGAGAAAAAGAACATGTACATTAAATAGATGCAAGTAATTCATCCTGACTGCTTTCTTATCTAGCCGTTTCTTTTTTCAAAAATACTTGAAAGTTCAATTGTGATTGCCTTTTCCAGCTCCATCTTATATTTGCTTGCAAAGATCAAAATTAAAATGGCTGTCTACTTTCTTTTGGACATACTATGACATACTTTTCAATGTTCGTTGGAATAATTCTCTTAAGACATGATCCACAAGCAGCCGTGCCATTACAAAGCATAGAGTGGACTAAGGTTGAAGTCCTGCGAGTCAGGTAGGCTCTATCTTTCTATCAAACATTAAAAATGCAAAAATTACTTTACTTCGAGTGATCCCCACCATGACATTTATCGATTTGTTACTGGCAAATCTTCTGGCATTCTATCTGACATATCTTCTGGCATTCGATCCGGCATTCTATCTGGCATATCTTCTGGCATTCGATCCGGCATTCTATCTGGCATATCTTCTGGCATATATTCTGGTATATCTTCTGGCATGTCTTCTGGCATTCTATCTGGCATATCTTCTGGCATTCTATTTGGCATATCTCATGGAATTTTATCTGGCATATCTTCTGGCATTCCATCTGACATTCTATCTGGCATATCTTCTGGCATTCTATCTGCCCGTTGAGGTCCAGCAGTGCACACTGAGCTGGGGAGGTCCCCGGTTGAGGTCCAGCGGTGCACACTGCGCTGGGCAAATCCCAGGTTGAGGTCCAGCGGTGCACACTGGGCTGGGCAGGTCCCAGGTTGAGGTCCAGCGGTGCACACTGAGCTTGAGGTCCAGCGGTGCACACTGAGCTGGGCAGGTCCCAGGTTGACGCCCCAGTGCACACTGAGCTGGGAAGTTGGCAAAGAGCTTGGCGAAGAGAGTTGGCAAAGAGCTTGGCGAAGAGTTGGCAAGGCGGAAGTGGAGGTGGAAGTTGATGCAGACATGGTCGAGGAGAAACTAGAGGGGGAGGAGGAGGAGGACGAGGAGGAGGAGGAGGACAGCTAGCCGAGGAGGAGGAGGAGAACAGCTCTGACAAAATCTAACAACCCTCACCTGGCAGGTGGGGAAAAATACAAGAAAAATACAAACCCAAAATGCAACAATTTTGTCAAGTTTGACGTCTCTAATTTTGAAATTGCCCAAAAGAAAGGGAGACATGCAGTGAGCCAGGCAGTTCCTGAGCGATGTGTCTTTGGCACCAAGACTAGTCGCTGTGCCGCCTTCTATAAGCAACATACGCTGCCGTGAGAACTCCAAGCAAAACCACAAGGCTAGTTGTAGCAAATCCGGAAAATCTAAAAATGCAACGGAAAATGCAAATGCCAAAAATAACGAACGGAAAATACAAAAAAAAATGCAACTTCCAACGTTGCATTTTCTCCGTTGCATTTTTTTGCAACTTGCGACGTTGCATTTTCTCCGTTGCATTTTTTTGCAACTTTGATCAACTTTTGCATTTTTTTTACGAAAAAAAACGAAAAAATGCAAAAAAAATGCAACGGCACCAAAACAAATGCAACGGAAAATGCGAAAAAATGCAACTTCCAACGTTGCATTTTCTGAGTTGCATTTTTTTTGCAACTTGCGACGTCGCATTTTCTTAGCTGTTTTTTTTCCTTTTCGAAACTTGCGACATTGCATTTTCTAATTTGCTTGTATTTGGAAAGCTCCTCCAACAAGCAACACATTTAGGGGCTGGCAAACTGAGAAAAATCTCACTCCCAACCCTGAGTCTCCAAAACTAGTAAATTTACTAATTTAGTAAATTTACTAAAAGGGAAGAATTTACGTAATTGTTTCTCCAGTTTTCTTGATGTTAGTAAATTTTGTGAAAAAACAAAAGTGCATCAAAAGTGCATCAAAAGTGCATCGACCGTGCAGTTTTGTCTTAGCATTTTTGATTGAAATTGTGATTTTGTAACAGAAATGCAGTAGCATTTTTTAGATTTAGTGAATGTCGTTTTAGTTCACAATGTGACAATCCAATTTTTCCATAACAAAGGATTGGTTTTGTCACATACTTGTGGATATGGCCAAGTAAAGCCAGAATCTTTGCAAGTGACCAGTCAAGTAAGGACTTTTTATAGATTGCCAAAAGTAAAGTCAATATTCCCAGCACAACCCATCTCAAGTAAATTCTCTGATGGAAACATGTCTACCCTAAGTCTCCAAAGCTAGTAATTTCACTAATTTAGCAATTTTACTGATCCAGAAGATTTTGCGTAATTGTTTTTGTTGATTTTTGCAGAATTAGTAAAATGTAAAAAAAAAGGAAAAGTGCATCAAAAGCGCATCAAAAGTGCATCAAGAATGCGCCAAAAGATGTGTGATAGCTTTTCCGAATTTCCGTGAATCTGATAGTGGAGACAGAAGGAATGTCCAAATGTTGTGAGGAATGTGAAGAAATTAGCATGTGGAACCTGTATAAGTTTATGTCCTTTGAGTCCTTTGCTGCAAAATGTAAATACCATGAAAGAAAAACAAAATTTCTCCCAGTGACTTCTCAGGTAAAAGTAGATGTTCCGAAGTAAAGTCATCTTCGCAAACGATTTCTGAAGAAAAAATGTTATGAAATAAATTCAATGTAATACATATTGAAGGTATATACTTGACGTTATTTTGGCTCGTTGGCTTTTGCGGTTTGTTGGTTTTTGTATTTTTTATTTGTGAGAGGAATTGACATATGTTTTCAACAAGTGTCCTTTTAATTAGCCCTTTTTTGGGCTCTGAAAACAGTATTTCAGGACACTTGTTGAAACCTATTCTCCCACTATATCTACTTGATTTGTGTTTCACCACGTTTTCCATGACTGTCACGGTTCTGCCTCAACATACGTTCCATATGGTCACAAGATGCATGTTGCCCAGTATATACACCTTGAGTACCATATTCAATTTTTTTTTTTGGGGGGGGGGCTGCATCCTCCCCCAATCCCCCTAATTCCGTTTTTTTTTATGTGAATCCAATTTTTGCATACTTGTAAATACATTGTTCCATATTTTCTTATATAATATATATATAATCATGTATGTATATATATAATATAATAGTGAAATACATATGTAGTTGTGTTTCAAGTTATATATATATATACACATAGTTTTATATCTGTCATTAATCCTCCTTCGAATTAGGGGGGAGGTGTCGCACCCGGCTTGTTGTAGTACAATTCCATGGGATTTTGAAAAACCCTACAAAAAGAGTCGGTTTTTGGGAGTTTTGGCCCTTACAAAAAGCATAGGGTTTTAGCACCCTCATTCGACTTCAAACACCCATACCATTTTATAAGGTGACGACTTTCTTCATGATATGGAAGTTGTATATTTGTCGATGACTTTTTTATAAGAAGTTGTGATTTTAGATGGCGTTTTCGGGCATCATTTTGTAAGGACACAACTTCTGGTTCCCTGTTTCTGATTTTCCCGGACTCGTTGATTTTCAAGCAGCCTTTTTGTAAGGATTCCAGTTTTTGCCACCTTTTGGTTTGTTTTATATTTTTTGTATTTTTGCTTCTTTGGCCTCATTGCCTACCAGAACTCCTTTCATGATGTCTCGCGTTTGTATTATCACATGAGTACCAAAAAAATGAACACAAAAGAACATGTACAAAAAAACACATAAGATAGCCATGAACGTCGTCACACTTACAACTTGCAAAAGATTCTTGGCCATCCTCGGCCAACACAACACCAAGAAGAAAGTTGGTGCCTCCACCAAATCCAAAAATTGCTGCCATGGCTGCCCTAAAACTTGAACTGTGCCTTACAAAATGACAAGGTGCTGGTAGCCCCAGGAAGCTTCCTAAAATAAACACTCCTCCCCTGTAGGGTAGCAACACCTTGGCATTTTGTAGTGAACCTAACCTACATAGTACCTATATAGTACCTATGTGGAGCCAACTCACCAAAAGAACCACAAGAAGCCACGCCATTGGGATGTGTCAGGACTGTGGGCTGGGGCCTTTTCGGAAATAGCCAAAACAGCTATCAAATGATTGAGGCGAATCAAAAACATGTACAAATCTGAACAATACTTTGTATCAATGCCTAAAAAGCATATATTCTTACAAAAAGGTTCTTCTACTCTTGATGACATCTCCTTACAAAATGTCATTGCACACTGAGTTTTTTTTGTTTTTTTTGATGTTCAATAACAGCATCTTGAGCTTACAAAAAGCCTCAAAAAGACAAACTCGATGGTCTTATAAAATGACTTGGCACCTCAAAACTCTTACAAAATGAACACTTGAAAATCCACAACTTTGCCTTTTGGGTGCCCTGTTACAAAACGGCCTGGTTAGGGGTCTTTTTGTAACTACAAAATGACCCTATATAAACCATTTGTAAGAGGGTCGACACCTTCCATTCTGTAAGGGAAATTCGATCGGGGATTGTCATTATATTTACATATCATTTAGTCTTATAATATATACAAAAGGTTCAAATAGTTATTTAAATATAGTTGTATATTTAAAGATCTTAATCCACCAGGGGCCCCCAAAACTCAACCGGACAAGCTTTGACTGAATAGATTTATAAGAAAATAATGCTGCAGAACAGCTTTGTCTCTGAGATTTAGTGATCGAATATTCGTTTTAACTTCTGTAATTCTTAAAAGAGGGTGGAATCCTGGCAGATATATTGTCGAAATATTCAAAATGTGTTGAATGCTTGAAATATGTAAATCCCCAAAGAACGTGGGATTCTGAGGACCTATTGGGATTTAAATCTTTTAAATCTTTTAAAGCTCTGAGGAATTAAAAGAGTTAAAATATTTAAATCGTGAGCTGACCCTATTGTTGGAGGATTCCTGGAGACTTCAAAGATTTAAAAGATTTAAAAGAATTAAAAGATTTAAAAGAATTAAATATTTAAAGCTTTTAAAGCTCTGGGGAATTAAAAGATTTAAAAGAATTAAATACTTAAATCGTTTAATTCTTCTAAATCTTGTAAATCTCCAAAGGACCTGGGATTCTGGGGACCTCTTGGGATTTTCTTTTTAAGGCTCCAGAAAAATAAAGAAAATAAAGAAAATATATCTTTATTTATGGTCTTTTTTATTTTCGAGGCTCCAGGAAAATAAAGAAAATTAAGATTTAATTTATGTATTCTCTTTATTTTCTTTTTAAGGCTCCAGGAAAATAAAGAAAATAGATCTATATGTTCTCTATTTCTTTTATTTTCTTTTTGAGGCTTCAGAATAATAATAAAAATAAAGAACATATATCTTTATTTTCTATAGATTCCATCCTGCTGGACACCTGGAAAAGTAAATAAAGAAAATAAAGAAAAAAACTTTATTTTATCTATTTTCTTTTTTTGTTTTTGAGGCTCTGTATTTTCTTTTATTTATTAAAATTTGGAGCTCCTGAGAAAATAAATAAAATAAATAAAATAAATATTTATTTTATTTAGTTCATTTATTAAAATTTAGAGCTCCTGAGAAAATAAATAAAATAAATAAAATAAATACTTATTTTCTCAGCCAAATCTTCTCCACACAGACCTCCAAAATAAAATAAATAAAATAAATAAAATAAATATTTATTTGATTTATTTTATTTATTAAAATTTGGAGCTCCTGAGAAAATAAATAAAACGAATAAAATAAATATTTATTCTATTTATTTTATTTATTAAAATTTTGAGCTCCTGAGAACATAAACAAAATAAAAAAATAATAAATATATAATATATATTTATTTTCTCAGCCAAATCTTCTCCACACAGACCTCCAAAATAAAATAAATAAAACAAATAAAATAAATAAAATAAATATTTATTTGATTTATTTTATTTATTAAAATTTGGAGCTCCTGAGAAAATAAATAAAATAAATAAAATAAATATGTATTCTATTTATTTTATTTATTAAATTTGAGCTCCTGAGAAAATAAATAAAATAAATAAAATAAATATTTATTTTATTTATTTTATTTATGTTATTTATTTTATTTATTTTATTTATTTTATTTTGGAGGTCTGCGTGGAGAAGATTTGGCTGAGAAAATAAATATTTATTTTATTTATTTTATTTATTAAATTTTGAAGCTTCTGAGAAAAGAAATAAAATAAATAAAATAAATATTTATTTTATTTATTAAAATTTAGAGCTCCTGAGAAAATAAATAAAAGTTAAACTTAAAGGAAATTCAGAAGGAATCTTCAGCCGTCAAATAGTACAGAAAGGTCTCTCTAACATATATATATATATATTGGTGGAAATTTGGAAAACATATAAAATGTCATCACGAGATCAATGGAAGAGCATCGATGGCAGACGCAACCCTGAAAGGCAATGAATCCATTCAACCAGGAAGTGAGTGAAACCATTGAAACTTCAAGCATCTTACACGAAAGGCTGGGGGAATGCTCTGCCTCTATATTTGCCAGAGCCAACAAGTTCTGCTTGCAACCATTTGCAACATCCAACAACTCGCAGCACCAAAGCCCTTCGCTCTTGCTACAATTCATGGTCGCAGAACTATTGTTGCGTGGTGTGGCCCCAACATCTTTCTTCACATTTCTTGCCATAATTGGTCAGATATACTCAGGCAACATTCATCAAGGAAGTCTTCAAGCAGCAAGCACAGTGCACAAAAGAGGTTACCATGATTGGCCCTGTCATTGCAATCGGAGTAATGATATCTAGAAGCGCTTCGCTCAAACTCACCACGATTCTGCTTCTACTTCATATATCATACATTATATATGCAAAAAAAAACGTCGCAATGACAGAACTTTTGTGGAAGGAAAGTGGAAGAATGAAGCATTTCATCCCAAAAAAGGAACTTGGAAACCCTTGTCACAAAGCCTTCACACTTTCTGACTACAAAAAGGCTGCCAACAATAAAAAACTGGCCCAAAGCTTGAACTGCAAGGATGCCAAGCCGCTCAGCTTCTTCCTTCAAGTCTTGTACAGTTTCATGTGCAGAGTTGCCTCGGTATTTTCCCCTGGTGGAGGTGTCCAAAACCAAGTTATGGACAGCATGGCTACATAATCTTTATCTATCTTTATCTTATACTGCGATAGGTTTAGGACGAAATTCTACAACATGGCTGCGGATCACATTATTTCTCGCCAGCTCAAAACAAACCCATCTCTTCGCAATTCATGTCAAGTATACGAAGGTAGTATATAAAATCAATCTACTGATATCATCTCACATCATGCATCATCGCATTTGTTTTACAATTATGTTCATTACTGCTGTGGTATCTGCATCAAAGTTGTTTGTGTTTTGCAAGGCTTCCGCTGCTTTTGGTGCAGCCAAGGCACATCTGCAGCTCCGGCCACTTAGAAGGGCCACAAATACCTCACAAAAAGAATGACAACGCATCGGAGTCAATTCGAGCGCATGACACCTTAACAACATCAGGATTGCAACGACCCAATAAGAACCATTGTCATTTCTTGGTGAGTTCCTATAGCCTACGTGTGCCGAAGCTTTGGTGCACCAAGAGATGCTCAACCCAGCGCCAAGGGACCGGGTCTAGCACACCCATCACCTGCCGGTGGTCGTTTTGCTTGGCGCAGTCGTACGGCGTCTTGCCTTGCCATACGCAGCTGAAAGTGCCAAGGCCCGGTGTAGACGGATGTGGGGCTGAGTTTGGCCCCAAAATCCAGATACCAGTAGTATCATTTAGATTCATTTAGTGTCATTGCTTTTCAAGTTGTTTTACGGATGCTTTACGTTGATGTCTGGAGGACGTACTAGCATATTTCCTACATATCATATCACCCACTTTCACCCCCTATATATAACCTTATCGTTGGTATCCTAATCGCTGTTTCCAAAATCATATCATTCTTAACAAGTTCTTACTGTGCCAGTGGATGCCACTGTCTTCTGTGGTTTGTGTCGGTTTGTCACCCCATGTTGACACTTGCCAAACATCCCACCATGACAGCGCCAAAAAAAACAATTCCCACAGCCTGAAACAAACCCAGAATACGTTCATGTGTCTGGCTTCGCTGGTGCAGTGCATGTACTTTAGAAGATTCACAAAATCCCAATCCCACCTACAGCAAATACCACCTATCAGTTTTATCCTGCCACAGCTCTGTGCACATGATGCATTCAAAATCACCAAACAACTTGTCACCGAGTTTGTTCTTTCACTCACTGTGCATCAGATCATCCCTCCACTCCACCCCCTGTCGTCCCCACCGGCCGTTTCTGGGGCCCCCGGCCATCGCTGTCCACAGCATCCACGGCGGCGCCCACGGCAAGGAGCCGCTCCACGACGGCGGCGTCGCCGTCGATAGCCGCCCAGTGCAGCGCTGTCCGACCTCAGGCGCCGAAGGGCTCGGAGACGTCAACAGCTGGAGGGCTCCACCCCGTGGCTCTCCACCGCCCACCCCCACTGCAGTGGGAGAAACTGCAATCTGTGGAGTGAAGTCCGTGAGTTTCATCCTTTTCCAAATTGTATAACGAGCTGGCTCAATGGCAGCCACTATTGGTGTTTGTGAAGATCGCCAAGACTACGAACTGATGGAACCTTCCAAAACAGAAAATCCGAAAAGGGAAAACCGTTTTATGCTTAACAAGTTAAGCTTTATCTCAACATATCTCGAGCATTCTCAAGCTCTCTTTCACACCCACAGTACGCCCATACAGGTAGCAAATGTGCAAGAGTTCTTGTCATGTCTCTTAAGATGTCTTCTGATGTCCTGTGGTGTTTCAGATCGATGTCTTACCATCGTCATGCAGAGAATGCTTTGTCAAAGGTCGACATTGCGTGTGGGCAATTTGTGTTATATCACTGCAGTGATAACATTCCGGTGGATGCCACTGTGTTCTGTCGCTTTGACACCTCATGTATCGCCACTTGCCAAATATCTCACCATAGCGTTTGAGAAGATTCCCAAAATCCAAATCCCATCTACAGCAAATACCACCTATTAGTTTTATCCTGCCACAGCTCTGTGCACATGGCGCATTGACAGTCATCAAACAACATGTCACCGAGGTTGTTCTTTCACTCGCTCTGCATCAGATCATCCCTCCACTCCATCCCCTGTCGTCCCCACCGGCCGTTTCCGGGGCCCCTGGCCTAGGTTGTCCGCTGCATCGACGGCGGCGCCCGCTGCGAGGAGCTGCTCCACGACGGCGGCGCGGCCACGGCCAGCCGCCCAGTGCAGCGCTGTCCGACCTCAGGCGCCGAAGGGCTCGGAGACGTCAACAGCTGGAGGGCTCCACCCCGTGGCTCTCCACCGCCCACCCCCACTGCAGTGGGAGAAACTGCAATCTGTGGAGTGAAGTCCGTGAGTTTCATCTTTTTCAACATTGTATAGTGAGCTGGTTCAATGGCAGCCATTATCGTTGCTGGTGTTTGTGAAGATCACCAAGACTACGAACCAGAAAATCTGAAAAAGGGAAAACCGATTTCTTACGCCTAAGAAAACTTATCTCAACATATCTCAAATATTTTCAAGCGCTCTTTCACACCCATACAGTAGGCCCATCATTACAGGTAGCAAATGTGCAAGAGTTCTTCTTTCTCAGGATGTTTTATGATGTCTTGTGGTGTTTCACATCGATGTCTTACCATCGTCATGCAGAGAATGTGTTGTCAAAGGTCGACATTGCGTGTGGGCAATTCGTGTTATATGTCTGGCGTGATGGGGCACCCGAAAAATGCCAGTGGATGCCACTGTGTTCTGTCGCTTTGACACCTCATGTATCGCCACTTGCCAAATATCTCACCATAGCGTTTGAGAAGATTCCCAAAATCCAAATCCCATCTACAGCAAATACCACCTATTAGTTTTATCCTGCCACAGCTCTGTGCACATGGCGCATTGACAGTCATCAAACAACTTGTCACCGAGGTTGTTCTTTCACTCGCTCTGCATCAGATCATCCCTCCACTCCACCCCTGTCGTCCCCACTCCCCACCGGCCGTTTCCAGGGCCCCTGGCCATCGCTGCTTGCAGCATCCACGGCGGCGCCCGCGACGAGGAGCTGCTCCACCACAGCGGTGTGGCCCCATTTCGCCGCGTCGTGCAGCGGTGTCCGACCTCAGGCGCCGAAGGGCTCGGAGACGTCAACGGCTGGAGGCTCCACCCCGTGGCTCTCCACCGCCCACCCCCACACTCGACTGGGAGAGGCTCGAATCTGCGGAGTGAAGTCCGTGAATTTCATCTTTTCAAAATTGTGTGGCAAGCTGGCTCAATGGCAGCCACTATCGTTGCTGGTGTTTGTGAAGATCACCAAGACTACGAACTGATGGCACCTTCCAGAAAAGGATATCCGAAAAGGGGAAAACCGCCTAACAAATTGAACTTATCTCAACGTATCTCGAGCATTCTCAGGCTCTCTTTCACACCCATACAGTAGGCACATACAGATAGCACATGTGCAAGAGTTCTTCTCTCTCAACGTGTCTTATGATGTCTTGTGGTGTTTCACATCGATGTCTTACCATCGACATGCAGAGAATGTTTTGTCAAAGGTCGACATTGCGCGTGGGCAGTTCGTGTTATATCCCTGGAGTGATGGGGCACCCGAAAAATGCCCGTGGATGCCACGGTGTTCTGTCGCTTTGTCACCTCATGTATTGTCACTTGCCAAATATCTCTCTATGGCGTTTGAGAAAATTCACCAAATCCCAATCCCATCTACAGCAAATACCACCTATTAGTTTTATCCTGCCACAGCTCTGTGCACATGACGCAATCAAAAAGTCATCAAACAACATGTCACCGAGGTTGTTCTTTCACTCGCTCTGCATCAGATCATCCCTCCCTCCATCCCCTGTCGTCCCCACCGGCCGTTTCCGGGGCCCCTGGCCTTGGTTGTCCACAGCATCCACGGCGGCGCCCGCGGCGAGGAGCTGCTCCACGACGGCGGCTTGGCCGTTGTCAGCCGCCCAGTGCAGCGGTGTCGCACCTCAGGCGCCGAAGGGCTCGGAGACGTCAACGGCTGGCTCCACCCCGTGGCTCTCCACCGCCCACCCCCACACTTGAGTGGAAGAGGCTCGAATCTGCAGCCACTATCGTTGCTGGTGTTTGTGAAGATCACCAAGACTACGATTACGACCTGATCATACCTTCCCAAGCGGGAAAAATCCGAAAAGCGACACCGAACTGGTTGTATGCCTGATAAAACATCATAAAACCTTTTGTATCAGGCTCTTTTACACCCATAAAGGGTTGATCAAGGTTGCACATGTGCAAGATCACCTCTCCAAAGCTGTGTATCCCAGCAGGGACAACTTCATGACTTCATGTGCCTTATTTCCTTCAAATTCTCCACCCTGTGGCTCTCACCTGCTGGAGGTTCATCTCCAGCTAAGGTGGCAAACACCATCGAATTTCATCCAGAAATCCATGGCACCGCCTTCCCACTACGTCCGTCCTGTCGCATCCGTCCCGTCTCTGGGGGCCGCAGCCTTTATCGCTCTTCGCCTCGACGGAGGCGCCCGCGGCCAGCAGCGCCTGGACCGCCTCCAGGTTGCATGTCCAAGCCGCAAGGTGCAGCGGCTGCTCGCCTCGGTCCGGAGGGTGCCGCTGGAGATGGCGACGGGACGCGCCAAGTCACATGAGTTGCTTCAGAGGATTTCGGGTCTGAAAATTTGGAGATTGGTCCATTTCTAATTGAGAAATGCATCACTGCCTATCGAAATCAGGATCAACTGATTGGGATGGGAAGTCACACCTCTGCCGTGCCGAAACACTGCAAACCAGATCAAAGATTCACAATAACACACTACAATTTCAGCAAGAAAATCATTAGAATCCATTTGCATCCAGCTTCCATAATTAATAATACTAGACCCGCAAAATTAATAATGTCAAGTGTGACACACCCGCAACATCCCGCAACACCAACTTGCAACTGCTGTCTTCTGTCTACATAAAGTACACTGAAGTCACTGAAGATTCCTGGAACAAAGTTCTCAAAACTGGCAGCAAACTCAATGGCGTGTCGCATCTCTTCCACATTTCGCCTGTTCCACCGCCTTCCCACCACGTCCGTCCTGTCGCATCCATCCCTTCTCTGGGGGCCGGGACCGCTGTTGCTCTTCGCGTCGACGGAGGCGCCGGCGGCCAGCAGCGCCTCGACCACCTCCAGGTGGCAGTTTGCAGCCGCCAGGTGCAGCGGCCCCTCGCCTCGGTCCGGAGGGCGCCGCTGGAGATGGCGACGGGACGCGCCAAGTCACATGAGTTGCTTCGGAGGATTTCGGAGGATTTCGGGTCTGAAAAATTGGGAGTTTGGTCATGTTTGGTCCAACATTTCTAATTGAGACATGTATCACTGCCTATCGAAATCAGGATCAACTGATTGGGAAGTCACACCTCTGCCGTGCCATACACTGCAAACCAGATCAAAGATTCACAATAACACAGTACAATCTAGGCAAGAAATCATTAGAATCCATTTGCATCCATCTGCCATAATTAACTGTACTATATAGACCCGCAAAATGTCCCCTAAACTTGACTGACCACCCGAACCACTGTGTGACATACCCACAACACAAACTTGCAACTGCTGTCTACTGGTAGTTGACTTCTCAACATGGAATCACGCAAAGTACACTGAAGATCCCAAAACTGCAGCAAACTCAATGTCGTGTCGCATTTCTTTCATGTCGCCTATTGCACCGCCTTCCCACCACGTCCGTCCTGTCACATCCGTCCCGTCTCTGAGGGCCGCGGCCGTTGTGGTTCTTCGCCTCGACGGAGGCGCCCGCGGCCAGCAGCGCCTCGACCACCTCCAGGTGGCCGTGCACAGCCGCATACGTCAGCGGCCCGTCGCCTCAGGCTCCGCTGATGATGGCGACACCACGCGCAATTGCACAGGTCGGTCGATCATGTTCCGACTGAACCTCTCTCAAAACCCAAGGAAGTCACAGCTGCGCACCTAGAGCAACCTGCTCAACCTTCAAGCCTATCCCTTCTCAGGTGTCCGCCATCTTTGTCGACTTGCTCCAGGCTCGGGGGGTCCTTCTGCAGCAAGCGTCGGACAGCTCCGACGTTGCCTTCTTTCGCAGCCTGCAGGATGTCTCCGCCTCAAAGCCGAAACTCTGGATGTCTGGCAGCCCAAGGTTTCTTCTTAATTTATACATCCCCCTTCGGGAATCGGGGGGTACCCAAGGGACCCTGATTTTATAGTGCATAAAATGGTGGTACCCAGCCCCCCCCCCCTGTGGCACCTCTAAAAAATCAAAAAAAAACACCCATACCACCATAGTTAATGATCTATAAAATCAAAAAATATATAAACCCACCAAAAACACCCAAAAAAACACGAGTGTCTGTAAAATCAGGGTCACCAACGTACCGTTGGACAGCCTTTTAAGGCAACATAACAGGTCTATAAAATCAAAAGTTCAATGACCCCCACTTTGAGGATTCAATTTCTGGATCCGGAAGATGCAAATGTTGCACTGCAACCTTTTGATTTTATAGTGGTTGTTGTTGTCCCTTTACTTTTGATTTTATGGATCTGTTCCCATATTATAGTCTTATTATGTCTTAGTATGTCTTAGTTCTATGATGTTCTATGATGTTCTATGATGTTTTATGTAGTTCAAGAGTCTCTCACCAAAGGTATCCCCTTGCATATTGGGGGGGAACCCTTAATTTGGTGGCGCGCAGCCCCCCGATAACCCTGTCATTTCTATAAAATCAAAGTGTCCAGCCCTACACAGGGATGTACAAAGCTATAAAATCTAACAAGTATAGGCTGCCCCCCAATACTGCAAAATGCCTACAAAATCAGTACACAACCTTGAAAATGTTCCCTTTTAAAGACAAAATATGAATCCCAAAGATCACTATAAAATTCAGGACTGGGTTACCTCATTTTGATGGCAGCTCTCTCATAGATTGTGAGCCGTATTTTTTGGGGGGCTACCAACCATGATTTTCTAGCAGAGAGATCCCCTTGTGAATTTCAAGAGTCTCCCAGAGACCGCCATTTTATAGAGGTACCTGGTTTCCACTATAAGGGTACATTCTGGGAATCTTTCTAAAACCAGGATAAAAATCATATTGCAAGAAATACGACTCTATAAAATCAAAAAACAAAAAAACATGAATACACATGCCTGTTTGTAACCACCAAAGTTCCCTATAAAATCTAGATATCGGGTGCAGGTTTTTTCCTTGAAGGTCATCCACCTGGTCCAGTACAAAATCAGGATCTCCAAGATGGTGGTTTTACAAAGTTTGTTGAAGCATGTGCACCCTTACTATTGGGGTACCTGGTCTCTGATGTTATAGTTATAGTGGAACTGTTTGAAAGAGATGTCAATACAAGCTGGGCCCGGGCCTTTGATTTTATAGAAAAGTTTCTTTTGGGATGGTTGTGGCTTGGGATACCATCAATTTCCATAGTTTGCTGAATCAGGTTCAATTAAATGAAAACAAACACCAGAACTTGGAAAACAATTGCCATTTTGGGACACTTTTTTGGCACCGGGATTGTTGAAGCAAAATTTCCAGATGAAATCGAAGAATTAGTCACTGGTCCCTATTCGGGGGCCCTTCAAACATGAGTTATCAGTTATCCATTTCGGAGTGCTGTTGTGCCTCACTATATGGAAAGCTTTATATAAAGATGTTGGAAGCGAGTAATGACCCAATTTTGGAATTTAGCGGGGTGGGAGGTTACACTTTTAATTTTAAAGAGATAGAGAGAGAGAGAGATTTGGTCCATATTGACGCCGATCACACGCGTGAACACGCGCAGTGCTCAAGCAAAAACTCTCTGTAAAATCGACGAATTAGTTTCTATTTGGGTGTCCTTCAAACCTGAACTGTCCATTTTGGAGTCCTGCGGTCCGCGGTGCCTTGCGGTATAGAAAGTGGCAAGGATGTTTGGGGCATGTACTGACCAAATTTTGGAGTTTAGAGGGCCAGGAGCCGGGAAACATATGTAAAGAGTCCATTTTCTGGAATTTGTTGAATCTTTTTGATTTTATAGAGGCAATGAGTCCATATTGAAGCCGAGTACATGCACCAAGTACCCCTACTGATTTCCGAATGATCCCCAATCCGTCCCAATTTCAAGCTGCTGAAAGGCAACGTCAACACGCGCAGTTCTCAAGCACAACCTCTCTATAAAATCGACAAGTTAGTCGCTACCGGGGGGCCTTTCAAACCTGAACTGTCCATTTTGGAGTCCTGCTGTGCCTCACGATATGGAAAGGGGCAAGGATGTTTACTGACCAAATTTTGGAGTTTAGAGTCTAGAGCTCAAGGAGGCGGGAAACATATAAACAGAGTCCAGTTTCTGGAATTTTTTGAACCTTTTTGATTTTATAAAGACAATGGGTCCACATTGAAGCCCAGTACATGCACGTACCCCCACTGATTCCGAATCATCCCCAATCCGTCCCAATTTCAAGCTATGGGAATGGAAAAGCAACGTCAACACGCACAGTGCTCAAGCAAAACCTCTCTATAAAATCAAAAAAATCTTTGTTTGGGGGTCCTTCAAGCAGGAACTGTCCATTTTGAAGTCCTGCTGTGCCTAACGATATGGACAGTGGCAAAGATGTTTGAGGCGTGTATTGACCAAATTTTGGAGTTAGAGGGCAAGGAGGCGGGAAAAACAGAGTCCAATTTCTGGAACTTTTTGATTTTATAGCGGCCGCATTCAAAGGCACAACCTTAAAAAAAGAACCAACAAAAAAAATAATGTTTTGTTTTTTTTGGGGGAAGGGCTCCCAAGAGGTACCTGAAACCATCTAGAACTAGTTTGAAATCATCTCTATCTATCCATCTGTCTGTTTCTCTTTCTCTCCCTCGCTCTCTCTATCATATCTATCTATCGATTATATTCTCATTATCTCTAAGATGTGGATCACCTCAATAACTATCGCATTAGTCAGCTGCTGTATTGGCAGCTTGTTAGACGCATTCCCCGTCGGTCTTGATAAAGATGTTAACGGGATGCGGAGATCGGTTACACAACAAATTTATCTCAAAAACCTTCCCTCTATTACGTCAGGATCAGTGGGCCAACAAATCAGAACCATGCCAAAATAAAAAACATCTCCATAAAGGTCAGGTGCCTGGGCCCCCCTGAATTGGTCATAAGCCACATGTTGGCCTAGAAATGGTTTACAAAAGGCCTTCTATGAAATCAGATCTTTATTTTTGTATTCTTTTTGGACGCTTTGTGCACAGACCTCATCTGACTAAAATTTCCATTTCAAACAATACATGGGTACTACCATTAAATAAATATATATATATATTGCTAACTTTCGCGACCTATGGGTTGTAGCCGAAATGAATTTTCGGTTTTGGCATTTATCTTGGCAGGTCTGGCACATGCGTGAGTCATACCCTAGATGCACATTGGGGCTGTCAAGAAAAAATGCAAGCAAACCGATCAGTGTCAACGCCAGCGCCAGCTCTCTCAAAAAACCTATGAGCATAGAATAAAATAATTAAAAAATATTTTATTATTTCCCAAAAAATGATTTAAATGAATAGGAATCAAAACAAAAAAACATTAGGAAAAAATAAATACAAATTGGAAAAAAATAAAAACAAAAAAATTAAACAAAAAACAAAAACACATGAATAAATTTAAAAAAATAAAATAAAAATAGATAGAATTAAAAATGAACAACAACCCAAAAAAAATGAAAAGATTGAAAAAAATATTTAAAAGTAAGTAAAACAAAAAAATCAACAAAACAAAAATGAAACCGAAAAAGATAAATACATAAAAACAAGATGCAGCCCACGAACCCGAATGCTCACACGTACGTTAATGGTACAGATGTCAAAACACATGGATATGCAATCACGCAAAACACTTTTCTGCAATAGTTTATGTGAACAGTCTTGTACATATTTCCCCCGTTACCAGTCTGCAGTGTGGAGTGTGGAGTGTAGCGTGTGGAGTGTAAAGTGTAGAGTGTGGAGTGTAAAGTGTGGAGTGTGGAGTGTAAAGTGTAGAGTGTGGAGTGTGGAGTGTAGGGTGGAAAGTGTAGAGTGTAGAGTGTGGAGTGTGGAGTCAGGAGTCTAAAGTGTAAATTGTGGAGTGTGGAATGTGGAGTGTAAAGTGTGGAGTGCGGAGTGTGGAGTGGAAAGTGTAGAGTGTGGAGTGGAAAGTGGAAAGTGTAGTGTGGGGAGTGTGTAGTGTAAAGTGAGGAGTGTGGAGTGTGGAGTGTAAAGTGTGGAGTGAGGAGTGTGGAGTTTGTAAATTGTAGAGTGGGGTGTGGAGTGTAGAGTGTAAAGTGTAGAGTGTAAAGTGTAGAGTGTGGTGTGTGGAGTGTAAAGTGTAGAGTGTCGAGTGTGGAGTGTGGAGTGAGGAGTGTAAAGTGTAAAGTGTGGAGTGTGGAGTGTAAAGCGTAGAGTGTGGAGTGTGGAGTGGAAAGTGTAGAGTGTGGTGTGTGGAGTGCAGAGTGTGGAGTGTAAGGTGTGGAGTAAGGAGTGTGGAGTGTGTAAAGTGTAGATTGTAGAGTGTGGAGTGTAGTGTGTAAAGTGTAGAGTGTGGAGTGTGGAGTGAGGAATGTAAAGTGTAAAGTGTGGAGTGTGGAGTGTGGAGTGGAAAGTGTAGAGTATGGAGTGTGGAGTGTGAAGTGTGGAGTGTAAAGTGAGGAGTGCAGAGTGTGAAGTGTGGAGTGGGGAGTGAGGAGTGTAAAGTGTGGAGTGTAATGTGTGGAGTGTAATGTGTGGAGTGTAAAGTGTAGAGTGTTGAGTGTAAAGTGAGGAGTGTGGAGTGTGGAGTGTAAAGTGCAAAGTGTGGAGTGTGGAGTGCAAAGTGTAGAGTGTGGAGTGTGGAGTGTGGAGTGGAAAGCCTAGAGTGTGGTGTGTAGAGTGTGGAGTGTAAAGTGTGGAGTGAGGAGTGTAAAGTGTGGAGTGTAAAATGTAAAGTGTGGAGTGTAGAGTGTAAAGTGTATAGTGTAAAGTGTAGAGTGTGGAGTGTGGACTGTAAAGTGTGGAGTGTGAGTGTAAAGTGTCGAGTGAGGAGTGTAAAGTGCAAAGTGTAGAGTGTGGAGTGAGGAGTGTAAAGTAAGAAGTGTGGAGTGTGGAGTGTAAAGTGAGAAGTGTGGAGTGCGGAGTGTAAAGTGAGGAGTGTGGAGTGTAAAGTGAGGAGTGTGGAGTGTAAAGTGTCGAGTTTAAAATGTCAAGTGTGGAGTGTAGAGTGTAGTGTAAAGTGTCGAGTGTAAAGCGTAGAGTGAGGAGTGTGGAGTGTAAAGTGTGGAGTGCGGAGTGTAAAGTCTCGAGTGAGGAGTGAAGAGTGTAAAGTGCAAAGTGTAAAGTGTGGAGTGTAAAGTGTAGAGTGTGGGGTTTGGAGTCTAAAGTGTAAATTGTGGAGTGTGGCGTGTAAAGTGTAGAGTGTGGAGTGCGGAGCTTCCCCCATAGACAAGACACAGGAAAACCAGAGACTCGAGACGAGACACTTGGGTGCAGAAAAACGAGCATTTCGTGCGAGACCTCCTCCAATTTTGACATTCGACATGTTATCAAACAGGTTGGAATGTCACAAAGTGCCAAGCCTGCCACGCAAAACGACATGACAACCTGCTTGGAAACCTTCGAAAAGGAGAGGTTTTGCAGCTTCCCCCATAGACAAGACACAGGAAAACCAGAGACTCGAGACGAGACACTTGGGTGCAGAAAAACGAGCGTTTCGTGCGAGACCTCCTCCAATTTTGACATTTTCGACACGTTATCAAACAGGTTGGAATGTCACAAAGTGCCACGCCTGCCACGCAAAACGACATGACAACCTGCTTGGAAACCTTCCAAAAGGAGATGTTTTGCAGCTTCCCCCTTAGACACGGCGACGCCACAGGAAAACCAGAGACTCGAGACAAGACACGTGGGTGCAAAAAAACGAGCATTTCGTGCGAGACCTCCTCCAATTTTGACATTTTCGACACGTTATCAAACAGGTTGGAATGTCACAAAGTGCCATGCCTGCCACGTAAAACGACATGACAACCTGCTTGGAAACCTTCGAAAAGGAGATGTTGTGCAGCTTCCCCCATAGACACGGCGAGGCCACAGGAAAACCAGAGACTCGAGACGAGACACGTGGGCGCAGAAAAACGAGCATTTCGTGCGAGACCTCCTCCACTTTTCACACTTTGTAGCTTCAAAATCGACGTTTTCCTACGAGTTTTCCTAGGAACCTCTAAATTTTGCTACCTCAAAATCAATGTTTCGTGCGAAGCTTCCGTCCATTTTCAGCACATGTCACAAAATGCCACGCCTGCCACGAAATTTGCACCTCGTCGCCACTTGACGCAGCCCTGCCAATGCGATTTACAAAAACACGCAACACGATACGTCTAAAGTGCTGCGCCTGCCACGAAAAATGACGATGGACACGTCCAAAGTGTTGCGCCTGCCACGAAAACTGCAACACATCTTCTGCAAACGGCGCATAAGTATTGCGCCTGCCACACAAAACGACTTTCGGCACGTTGCAGAACACGTCTGAATGTCACGAAGTGCCACGCCTGCCACGCGAAACGAAGCAACGACGCATTGGAAACCTCCAAAAATGACCACCTCTGCAGAACTTCCCATAGGCACGGCCATACGGAGTTCGTACGAAGGGATGCGGACGGTTGCGGACGGTTGCGACCACAAACGCAACGTCGAGCGAACACAACCTCAACCCCCAAACCCCCAGAGTGAAACGGGAACCCTTGCTACGCATTTGGGAAAAAAAACAAAAAAAAGACAATAATATATTTGAAAAAAACACAAAAAATAAAATCCAAAAAAAATAAAATTAAAAAAAAAAAACTAAATTCTCAAAAAAAAATAAAATCAAAAAAAAAACAAAAAAAATAAAATCCCAAAAAAAAATAAAATCCCAAAAAAAAAATATAAAATCCCAAAAATGAAATAAATGCCAAAAAAAAGTTCTTTTATCTATTTTGGGAAAAACTTGTAGGTACTTTTTTCTTTCCACCAGCAGTGAAACCACATTTTGAGCATGAAAATAGGGACAAAAAATGCATATGTTGTCTATGTTTTTATATTCAAAACTAGCTTTTGGGTCTGAACTAAAGAAAAAAATACATACAAGTTTTCCCGAAATAGATAAAAGAACTTTTTTTTTGGGCATTTATTTCATTTTTGAGATTTTTTTGGGGGGGGATTTTATTTTTTGGGGGATTTTATTTTTTTTTGGTGACTTTTTTTTGGGGATTTTATTTTTTGGGGGGGATTTTATTTTTTTTTGGTTTTAAAATATTTTTTGTTTTTTTCAAATATATTATTGTCTTTTTTTTGGGTTTTTTCCCGGATGCGTAGCAAGGGTTCCCGTTTCACTCTGGGGGTCTGGGGGTTGAGGTTGTGTTCGCTCGACGTTGCGTTTGTGGTCGCAACCGTCCGCAACCGTCCGCAACCCTTCGTACGAACTCCGTATGGCCGTGCCTATGGGAAGTTCTGCAGAGGTGGTCATTTTTGGAGGTTTCCAATGCGTCGTTGCTTCGTTTCGCGTGGCAGGCGTGGCACTTCGTGACATTCAGACGTGTTCTGCAACGTGCCGAAAGTCGTTTTGTGTGGCAGGCGCAATACTTATGCGCCGTTTGCAGAAGATGTGTTGCAGTTTTCGTGGCAGGCGCAACACTTTGGACGTGTCCATCGTCATTTTTCGTGGCAGGCGCAGCACTTTAGACGTATCGTGTTGCGTGTTTTTTGTAAATCGCATTGGCAGGGCTGCGTCAAGTGGCGACAAGGTGCAAATTTCGTGGCAGGCGTGGCATTTGGTGACATGTGCTGAAAATGGACGGAAGCTTCGCACGAAACATCGATTTTGAGGTTGCAAATTTTCAGGTTCTAAGGAAACCTCGTAGGAAAACGCCGATTTTGAAGCTACAAAGTGTGAAAATTGGAGAAGGTCTCGCACGAAATGCTCGTTTTGGTGCTCCCACCTGTCTCGTCTCGAGTCTCTGGTTTTCCTGTGGCCTCGCCGTGTCTATGGGGGAAGCTGCAAAGCTTGTCCTTTTGTCATGTTGCCAACTGTGAAAATTGGAGGAGGTCTCGCACGAAATGCTCAATTTTCTGCGCCCACGTGTCTCGCCTCGAGTCTCTGGTTTTCCTGTGGCGTCGCCGTGTCTATGGGGGAAGCTGCAAAACATCTCCTTTTCGAAGGTTTCCAAGCAGGTTGTCATGTCGTTTTGCGTGGCAGGCGTGGCACTTTGTGACATTCCAACCTGTTTGATAACGTGTCGAAAATGTCAAAATTGGAGGAGGTCTCGCACGAAATGCTCGTTTTTTTGCACCCACGTGTCTCGTCTCCAGTCTCTGGTTTTCCTGTGGCGTCGCCGTGTCTATGGGGGAAGCTCCGCACTCCACACTCTACACTTTACACTCCACACTCCACAATTTACACTTTAGACTCCACACTCTACACTTTACACTCCACACTTTACACTTTGCACTTTACATTCCTCATTCCTCACCTGAGCCTTTACACTCCACATTCCACACTTTACACTACACTCTACACTTTCCACTCCTCACTCCTCACTCTGCACTGTACACTTTACACTCCGCACTCTGCACTTTACACTCCACACTCCACACTTTACACTACGCACTCCTTACTCTACACTCCACACTTTACATTTTACACTCCACACTCCACACTCTACACACCACACTCTACGCTTTCCACTCCACACTCCACACTCCACACTCTACACTTTACACTCCACACTCCACACTTTACACTTTACACTCCGCACTCCACACTCCACACTCTACACTCCACACTCCCCACTTTACACTCCACACTTTACACTCCTCACTCCACATTTTACACTCCACACTCCTTTCTTTACACCCCACACTTCACGCTCCACACTTTCCACTCCACACTCCACACTTTACACTCCACACTCCACACTTTACACTCCTCACTCCACACTTTACACTCCACACTTTACACTCGACACTCTACACTTTACACTCTACACTTTTCACTCCACACTCCACACTCTACACTTTACACTCTACACTCTACACTCTACACTTTACACTTTACACTTTACACTCCACGCTTTCCACTTTACACTCCTCACTCCACACTTTACACTCCACACTCCACACTCCTCACTCCACACTTTACGCTCCTCACTTTAAACTCCACACTTTACACTCCACACTTTACACTCCTCACTTTACACTCCACGCTCCGCACTCTACACTTTACACTCTACACTTTACACTCTACACTTCACACTCTACAATTTCCAAACTCCACACTCCTCACTCCACACTTTACACTCCTCACTTCAAACTCCACACTTTACACTCCACACTTTACACTCCTCACTTTACACTCCACACTCCACACTCCACACTTTGCACTTTACACTCCTCACTCCACACTTCTCACTTTACACTCCACACTCCACACTTCTTACTTTACACTCCTCACTCCACACTCTACACTTTGCACTTTACACTCCTCACTCGACACTTTACACTCACACTCCACACTCCACACTTTACACTTACTTCACACTCCACACTCCACACGCTACACTTTCCACTCTACACTGCAGACTGGTAACAAGGGAAACATGTACAAGACTGTTCAAATAAACTATTGCAGAGAGGTATTGTGCGTCACTGCATAACCATGTGTTTTGACATCTGTACCATTAACATACGTGTGAGCATTAGGGTTCGTGGGTGTCATCTTGTTTTATTTGTTTTCTCCCATTTTCTTTTGGACATTATTTCTTTGTTTTGTAAATTATGTTTCCCTTTAATTGTATTTTGTTTTTTCATTTAATCCATTTATTTATTATTTTAATTTCATTTAGCTTTTTTTTTTGGTAGTTTTTTTTGTTTGAGAAGGGGGGGTAGTTTACATTTTCAAAACAAAAAATATTTGTTTCAATGTAAGGTTTGATTCCATGCTTGACACCAAATCTTTATAGCTAGCAGATTCTTGCATCTGCATCAATTAACGCCAAAAAATATAAATACATCACATCGATTTCCAGAACCTATATTCCATTATCGCATATACCCAAAGATAAATACCAAAAACCACCTGAACCGCATATAGGTTGTGCAAGTTAGCAATATATATATATATATATATTTATATATATATGTGATTATATATGTATAGGAAATAGAAAGGGGTATGCAGAGAACATAAACACCATACGCCAAACAACAAAGAGGGTAGGCATTTTGATTTTATAGATAGTGGGCCATGATTTGATGTGATTTGCATTGCTTGCCTTGCTAACCAGCACCCCCTGGTCAACTTGCAGGCTTTAATTTGGGCCAACCAACCAACACCGTATCTATAATATTAAAAACATTTGAAGACTATCAAATACTATCAAACAACACCAGAGGAAACCTATAAAATTAAAACAAAAAACAAGATCATCCATTTGTTAGTCCAAAATAAACCCACTATAAAATCATAACGCACAGCCTCCTCCAATCTGTTGCCCCCAAAAAGAGTCCCACTATAAAATCAAAACACACAGCCTCCTCCAATCTGTTACTTCAAAAATAGATCCACTATAAAATCAAAATTTATGCCTTTGCATTCCTTGTTCACAATCAATCGTTCTATTCTATGAAATCAAAGTGTACAGTCCCCACGAAAAACATGAGATGTTGAATACTTGTTTTGTGACCACTTTTTGGACCAGGTGATTGCAATATTCTTATGATTATGGGGAACGCTTGCGCGCCTGATTTTATAGCTGAAATACCCGAGGGGATATCAAAACAATCAGGCAATTATTGTTCTGACGTGTTAGTGTCAGCCAGGATGTTACATGAACCCCCAGGATATTTATCTAATGTATTCCAACGATGTGTGCATGATTCATTGAAGCATCATTGACCGTGATTTGATGGGATTTGCATAGATTTACATTGTTTGCCTTGCTAACCAGCACCCCCTGGTCAGCTTGCAGGCTTTAATTTGAGCCAACCAACCACCACAGTGTCACACTGAGTCTACAATATCAAAAACATTTGAACACGATCAAACAACACCAATGAAAACCTATAAAATCAAAAAACAACAACACAATCATCCATTGTTACTCCACAAAACAAAACACTATAAAATCAAAAACACAGCCTCCTCCAATCTGTTGCGTCAAGAATAAATCAACTATAAAATCAAAACTTCTTCCATTGCATTCCTTGTTCACAACCAATCACTTTATTCTATAATCAAAGTGTACAACCCCAAAAAAAAAACATGAAATTTTGGAATTTTGTTTTGTGACCACTTTTTGGACCAGGTGACCAAAAAGTAATTTTCTGATTATGGGGGACGCTTGCGTGCCTGATTTATTCGATAGGGACACGGCAGGGTGTTTGATAGTCACCTGACCCTACCCCTGGGCCAAGCTAGTTTTTGAGCAAAATGGAAATGGTGCGATTGACAATTAGTCATATAAACTTATATAAATATATATAAATATAATTATATATATATATATAAATCAGACAAACAATGACAAACATATATAGCAAACATATGCAAACATCAGCAAACCATCACAAACCAACCTGCTTGTCAGATACTATCACTATAAAATCAAAAAGTTCAAGCACAATTTTTATATCTATAAAATCAAAGAGTCAACCTCCAGTGAAACGTGTCCACTTCAGTCCACTTTCAACATAATAATCACTATAAAATCAAAAGGGAGGGGGGTACCCTGTACTTGCACCAGTCTATAAAATCAAAAAGTCAGGGACCCCAATGTTTTCTGACAACAAAATGTTTACATTTAAAAAAAAAAAAATCAGTTTATACGGACCCTGGCGTCCCTGATTTTATAGAGGATTCCCGGAGGAGGATATTTATACCAGTGGATCAGTCATAATAATGTATCATAATGTCATAATAGTATAGATTCTAGATTTTGCAGTTTTTGCGTTCCTGAACTTGGTTCATTCGACTACTAACAGATTATTAACAAATGATTGTCATGCACTGGCAGCACCCAGAGTGCAAAACCAAGTTTAAACGCATTTGATAAACGCATCTTTCAAAGCCCAATGTCACATGTCATTGAGCATGGATCCTCAAGCCTGAACATGTGAGGAAACATGTCCCGGAATCCTCAACTCTGAGATCTTCACAATTTTCGATTTCAATTTCATCTGCCTGGAAAGCAAAGCACGACATCTTGGACAACACAAATTAAGCGACAAGAGAGAATTACCACAGATTCAACTCAAGTTTCTTCTATTGCACAAAGGCGTGGAAAATACGTTTCCTTCATAGGGTTGTTTTGCAATCGGATGCCGAAATCTGAGGGATGCTTGGAGGTCATCCAGTGAGAGGAAGGACATTTGCCGCAGCAGGACGAATTATGTAGGGAATTCTAAGAAAATCATCAAGGTGGATACACTAACATCGAAAAAATGTAAATTTGAACTATATTTGGGTGGGGAAAAATGTTTGCGCAGTGACAAGTTGTAAGGACCCAACATCTCATCAAATAGCAAAGCAAGATAAAGCAAGTCAATCCGACCTACTACCGCGCCAACATCTCCTCATCAATACTTCTCAACTTTGTCAAACTTTGTCCCCTGTGGATCACAGTGGAATCAACTTCTGATGAGTTGTAATGACCTCGACATCTCAGCAAATGGCAGAGCAAGCGGACATGAAGTGAAATAAATTAACTGCACCAACATGTCCTCCTAACCACTTTTGGGACTAGTCTCCAACCCACACCAACGACCCTCAGATTGCCAGTCCTCTGGTTCCACCTCACAACCTCAGCATTCAACATGTTTCCGTGGTAAATCCCTGCCAGAAGGCCAATGTTTTCATCTACCAGCATATCATAAAGTCCCTGTCAATTCTGATGCGGTCCCGCTTTCGCGTGACAGCCTCAATGAGTGGAGCGCAACCAAATTCCTTTGCAGTTGCATTGAGTCTGCCACATTACCTTCCCATGTTGGTTTCTTCAGATTTCCCAATCAACTGTAAGGCAGGGAGTGGTCTCTGGTTTTCAAGGCATCGAGTCGTCTTGACCTCCCTCCAGCATGCTGCCAGAACTGGGCCAAGGGGCCAAAGCCATCTGGCACTGATGCATTGGGCTCGGTCCTTTGCCTGCGGGCCAAACTCGGCAACAAAAATGAGTCAGCTGGGATCATCGCAGCCCAAAAGGATAAGAAAAATAGTACAGAGCCTAATCGTCCAGATATCCTGTTTCATGCTTTACATATGAGTTCCATGCCAGAGATGTGGATAAATTTTGTCAAGATGCGATGAGACCCCAGCTTGATGACCACTCTCAGGACTTGATGCTGGTGCGAAAACCCACCGTAGAAAGTCTGAATAGTGGATGCTTTGATCTCGACAGGCATCCTCAAATTGAACGTGTTAGTCCACTGATCAATTTTCTGGCCAGGTCGTCAATGTGTTTCACAAAAAACATGCAGTAAATCGTGCGGTCAAAATGGTTGGTGTCAACAGAGCTTGAAATCAAAAACTAGTCTGGACCTGAACCTGGACCACAACAGCATGAATCGAAAGCCTTAAGCCGTCCATTATCAAACCAAGCATCTGTAGTTTTAAGCATTGCTGCCAGCCTTGGCCGATGAATGAAACACACGTTGCAGAGGGGTGACAACAGGGTACGTTTCTGCCTTGTGGAAGAGTGGCTGTTTGGAATGCCGAAACGGGTAAACTCTGCAGACCAGGCAGCTCTCGATCAGTGATTCCAATGTCCGAGAGAATAGACAGCAGCTCTTCCTTCTGGAGCGTGCCATGTCCTGAGAAAAAGGAAATTATCAATACGATCTCCCTAAACTGCGGAGTTCATCGCAGCCCAGCTGCACAAGAAACTTTGCAGCTGAGAGTCCCGTAGGATCCCACTGCTGGAAAATTGCTCTGACGTTTGCATGGTCTGCCTTGACATTGGTCGCTTGGTCACTCCCAAAGCTGGCAAACTGTTGTGTTCATAGACTATAGCATAAGCTATGCCCAGTGTCAACTTGAATGATAAGAAACAGTTGGATCACCCAGTGAAAAGTGGAAACCATTGTTATTCGCTAAAGACGTCTGAAAAAGTTGAAACCCTTGGAGATGACATGCCAAGAAACTCCGTGAAACACTCCAAGAGTCCAACAATGTCCAACATCTTTGTTGCTTTTCACCATATCAACTTCCAACCGCTTTGGTGGAGTCCGAAATTCCACGCCTCAGATCTGGGACACCCTGCCGAGGTATCGCAACCATCGCTTTTTTCGGCCATGTCGCCGATGGGAATTCCCCAATTTCCGGAAGCGTGGTGAAACTCGCTGAAATTGCGGCCAAAACTTGAGGGAACGATCTGGTTTCACCTTTTCAAACTCTGGAGGTCTGGCAATCCGTGAATTTCCAAGCTAAGCAGGCTGGTGTTGCTCCTGCAGGCAACAAGTTGGTTGGCAAACCAGGCGTGGGATGATGCTGATATTTTGTCAGCATTCATTCATGTTCAAATGGGCAGAGCTGCGTTGGTCCTGGTGTGTGTCTCTTCAACCCTCAACATCAACGAACTGCTGGTGATGAGGTGCTAGCTGAGCCGAGAACTTCAGGAATTCCAACCTTTGCTACAATGTGCAAATGAATTACCTCAAAATATGTGCGGTCTTTTCATTATCAATTTGCATGTTGCAAGGGGCACCTACTGTCACACTATGCCTCAACCTAACATCCGAAAGAGTAACACCATGCAACAATCTGGGAACGCTTCCAAATCAGAGGTCATAGTTCCATCCAGATTTTAAGCCCTGCGTGCATGCTAGGTTGAAAATATAATCAGTTCAATCGACCTTCCATGCCTAACACGGTGCGGTTGCCTTTTTTGGGGCGAATTAGGATGACGCGCTTCACAGATACATTCTTGTGATCTTTTTGGGTCGGAGAACTACTGGTTACTTGTTGCTTCCTCAAATTCATCCAAATTTAATCAAGCAGGAGCACAGGGCACCATGGGAAGCCGGAATGCGGCAGTTGTCAATTTTCACTTCCGCCACATCTTTGCAATCTGTTGGCCTTCGCCTAATTTGAAAAGATGCCACCAGGGCTAGTCACAGAATCCACAATCTGATCAGCAGCGCCTTCGGCATTGTTCATCTGCCGATCATCTACATACACTAGGCCGTTCTTGAACACGAATTCATTTTGAAAAGTGCCTCTTGGATTGTTTTGCGGCGCAGGTGCCCACTCTTCGCAGAGCCTAGTGGGAAAGATATGCAACTTGTTGTCGTGTGCATATTCCAATTCATGGAAGGTTTCGTAACCAGCACCAGTATAGGCGCCGTAGTCCGACGTGCAGACAGCCACCCTGCCTTTGGCACGGGCCAATCCTATCCGCGTCAGCTCTGCAAAACTTTGGCCGACCTGAGCTTGGGCCACAAACACTGGAACTCTTCTCTCTTCCAGACGCCTTTTCACCGTTCTCATGTAATTCATCGTCCTCGGTGGCCAGAAAAGTCCACATGACAGGGAGGATGGAACCAATTGATGGTGACCGATGGTCCCACCCCTCCAATAACGGTTGCCATTCTGGATTGTCAATCAGTTTATGGGATTACAATGATATTATGGCGGGGATACTGATAGTAGGATTTATAGTTGGCCATATCGTGACATATCTTCTAAAAAATGATAAATTGCACATGTGCTATCGTCAAGTTCGATGTGTATGCACTGTGGAATTTCAGGGGTTAAATGGGACAAAGCCATCCACCATATGATGGGGATATTGGGGGTTAACCCTCAATGATATCATGATATGGGAGTAATATACATGGGATGAATGGGGCCCCTATGGGCCCCTGGTCGTCCATCCGCCATGGGAATCTACACATGTGTCATAAAAAGAAAAGAAAATTAGATATGGAACTTGTCACAATTGTGTCCCCCAGTTATATATGTTTGTTGGTAGTATATAAACCCCATTAACATCCATTAACTACTTCACTATATCTACCATAAACCATAGGATTCAGCCACTTATACGGTGTTTGGATCCATACTTCAGCCCAAAAGAAGTACAATCATGGGAGCATTGGGGATGAAACCCAAGGTTGACCATCCCCTTTATCGTAAATCAAACTCGCCGTTGACATCACCAGGAAACATTAAGGGAAAATCTATAGGGAACCATGGTTTTTCTTTTCAAATATGGAGGTAAAGCCTGCAAATGTTCTCTTCAAGCAATTCTAGGACTGCAACCCTTAAACATCTAATAGCCATTAACAACACTGTGTTTAAGCCCGTGTGATTGGGATATCTGTTTAACCCTTCAAAAACTCGAATCAAATTACAATAATTTCAAAACTATCGAACCTGCAACCATGTTGATCCATGTTTGAGATTCCTCCTGTTACAAGAACCATTATGTGGCGCTTTAAATTGTAACCTTGGAGTATCCCAAAACCTTTGGTTTCCCCACAGAAAATGGAGAATTTGGGATGACAACTGATAACTTGGGGTCCGCCACTTTAAGAAAAACCCATTTACCAAAGTATTTGGGTTGATCCAAAACTTAGTTTGAGAAGACCCCCAGAATCCAAAAGCTTAAAACCTCGTTTTCCTCGGTTTTCCCCATGGTTTCCCCCCATGATTCGGTGACCCATTCCCCACAAAAACGGCCGATCTCCCACCGCAGCCCTGGGGAGTACCTTCTTCGGCACCGTCCAGGGTGCTGCAGTCACCACATCATGAAGGGATGGGTCCCGCATGGCGACGTTGGCTTTTGGTTTTTGGGTGGGACACCTGCGGGGCAACCTGAGATGTAGGGGATATGTATAGAAACGTATGAAGAACGGTGAAGATATCTGAATATGATATATAAATGATATATATATAATATATATAATATATATATATACATATACATGATACATGTATTGTGGACATGCATGTGTGCTTTTGAATTCCGAATTGATTGATTTTACGTTTAGAAAGGGTCTTAGAAGTGACAACGATTGGTGGAATTTTGACTTCGAATATGCACTGTACTGGGCAAGGAAGGGCCTGGCTACTACAAAATAAAGTGATGAAAGCCACCAGTGAAGCCACTGAGACACAAAAGTTTCCTGACATCTTGATCCAGCTGGCCATATGCAGGAAGAACCATGATACTCTGTGCGATGACAAATCAAATGTGATGTACAGCATTCGCTTTCCTTGCCATTCATCCCCATTTGGTACCATCTGTAGAGAAATCACTTCACAGAAGGAAGCTTTTCCCGCACTGAAGACTCCAACCCTTCAAAATGGGAACGCCTTCTCAAAGCGTATCCCAACCATCCCAGGACATGCCTGGTCAGGCCATGGCCACATCTTCGCAATCTGTTTTCTTTCGCCCAATTGTTGCAATTGCTATGCCATTTTCGGCAACAGCATGTGAAATTCAATGCGCCTTGTCGACAAACACAATTCAGCGCGTGAAACATGTGTGCAAATGATCTGGCGACGTTCTCTAGCAGGCCAAAGGATATTGCACTACACCAGGAGTTGTAATTCTTTTGGATTCTTTTGGTGTGCCAACCGTTGGAGTTTCCGGATTTGGCTGTAAAGGTGTGCTCCAATTCTCCTGCGCTTCATTCATCTCCGAAGACATGGCAAGTGCATTGCGGCATATCCTTCGGCCAACTCCGATTTCCTACATGGTGGTTCCCTGAAATGGGGGTACCCTAAATCATCCATTTAATAGAATTTTCCATTGTAAACCATCCATTTTGGGGTATCCCCATTTATGGAAATCCCCACATGGTTTCATAGACTTGTGGTGTCGCAACTTGCAAGCAGCCCGTCCGACTGACCATCTAAATCTATCTGAATCATTCTAAATCTACAATCGGATCTTCAGCTGCGGTCGCTGCTCCATCACTTTGCGAAGGGCAGCTGTCCCGATGTCACTGAAGCCTGGCTGCTAAAACTTCGAGTTGTGTCCATTTCAACATCTTCTCATCTCACAGACTCCAACATCTTCGTTCATCTTTCCGAGATTGGGGGTGAAAAAAACATGCCGTCATTCCAAAGGTTCAAAACAATGTAAAACAATGCCAAACATATCGCCAAAAAACGGTTTCCAGTCAGACTCAGATGTTCCAATCGATCAGCAGCTGAGCTCATCAGTGCCTCTGCCATTGCATCTGCATCTTCATCTTGTAGAGAACACGACTCCATTTGGATGTCCGCCGCACCTGAGGTCACCATCGCCACGGCATCTTGCCCCTTCAGGGCATTGCCGTTCACCACCATGTACTCCAGTTTGGTGTAGTGGGGCAAGGCGTCATGTAGACATTCCAAGTCATCCCCAGAGAGTTGTTGGAGCTGCAAGTGTGTTGTCTTGGAGACTTTGTCTCTGAACACCTTCTCTTGCAAAGCAAGCACCTGCTCGGCATCATTTCGATGAGTGAACCGCATCCGTTGCATCCTCTTCCTGAAGATGTCTGGAGGAGTGGGAACACAACCTCCAAGCACATCCATACGCAGGCGGGACCATTCAGATTCACTCTGGCACCAACCTCGAAGCTCGTACGGGGTGCTGTTGAGTTTCAGCTCGCGGATTGGGGTAACTTTCATCTGGTCTTCCGCCGCGTTGTATACCAAAATCTCGCCCTCGGACTTCTTGTCATCAGGCGTGAGTTCAGTGAGGATGTCTACCTGCACAATCTCATGACTGTACAGCCAGTGCATTCGCTTCAGCCCCTTCCTGAAGAACTCATCTTCTTCAGCAGATCTCTTGTACTGATACAGCGACATGAAGTCCACGAAGACCCACGTCACCGAATCCGTGGGTAATTCTCGGTACCTCTCCACAATGCTGGCGACCTGGAATCCCCAGGGATCCGGATGCTCCATTGCCTCCCACATGTGGGAGATTGACCGGAATCGCACTGTGGAGGGGCCCTCAGCCGTGCGGATTGTGACGTGTCCTCACAGGGCGGACACTATGTAGTGCCAGACAAGCATAAATCTGATGATTACAGTAAAATGCAATCATATGCGGACCAGAAATCTAGCACAACATCCATCGATCTACAATAATATACATTTATGTTTGCCATCTAGAGACCGTAAAGTCATTTGAAATCATCTCTGGTGTTTTTGTACCTCTGGATGTTTGCAGGGACTGAGCCAGCCTGATGTTTGATTCACGTGCAACTCTTTGTACTCACCAAGCTCCACCAGTGCAGTTGCCCCACTCTGCACGTGCATGAACTCTGCCTCTTGTCGGCGAGGCATGGGGGTCCCAGTCTCATCCAGCTCGATCAAAAACTCAGCGCGGACCAGCCGAATGTTCGCGGAGATGAGGAACTCAATGAAGTCGTTGGGATTTTGCAAATCGCCTGGCAGCATCATACAGCCGGACCGTGACTGCTAGAGCCCCCCTGGATTTCATCGTGGCTCAGTCAATTCCGGTCCCAAACTCTTAAAAATCAGACCCTGGAGATGATGTGTGACTTTGGATCCAACTAATGATAATTGGAATACCTGTTGACGGTTGACAGCTTGACTGATGTGTGTTTGTAAGTGCTGCATTGAATACCCTACTGACCTTGTCTCTTAGCAGACATCCACTCTTATCCACCCAACTATAAGAACTAACTACCACTAATTGCATTTTATAATTATAGCATTGATTACCCTGATCAATCACAAGCGCCATCATCTTTGCGGCCTTCATCCTCTGGCAACTGCTTCTCCTGTGGGATCCAGCCATGTTCTACAGAAATTCAACAGAAATCACTGCGTATCATGAAAATCAGGTGTGTATAGAGATGCTGTGCTTGTTGAAGGGGCATCTCAAATGTCTGGGTTCCGTCTTCGGATGTTATCTCATGAACCTTTGGAGTTGATCCCAGCAACGCAGACCCAAGCAACGCAACCATACACCATTTGCAATCCTTTACGCACAGAAATACGCACATGAGAACTCCGCCATCACCTAGCTACATGGAGCTGCATCCAAAGACTGGACATTGGCAAATCTTGCAACTTTCAAAGTGGCTGCCATTGAAGTTCTGGCGCACCAAGCCGTCATTTCACGGGATTTCCAGAGACTCCCTGCAGAATGTGATGTCCCACATCGATACGACCCGCCTCTGAGACATCAGCCTGCCCCGCTGCTGGCGCCTGGAAAGAAAGAAGATATCGACGGCAGTTTCTACACAAATCTTCGAAGCAAAATGTAGCAGGGAAAAACATGATCAAAAATAGGTGCTCGCAGCTAATTCACAAACGTCTCGATCACCATAAGGGTTGCGATAACAGCAGAGCTAAGCACTGATCCGGCTTGGGAGGCTCATCACTTTGGGCTGAATTGAATCGACAGTTTGTTGCCGGTTTTGCAGCGTTTTCTTTTGAAATCCATTTCCAATCAGAATCTTCCCATGGCAATGGGTGATTCACATCAGTTTTGGCCGGGGCGCGATGACTGCGGTCAACGTATGTCCAGGCAAAACACCGGCTTCTTCCAGAGTCTTTGCTTCGTTCCTGATGGCTGGGCCAAGCTCCACATTGTTTGGGACAGCGAACTTGACAAATTTAGGTCTGATGCACTCGCTCCAGAGCTTCAGGAGTTGACTCCTACAATTACAAGTCTATTGCGACCGCGTTGTGAGGATGAGAGTAAGTTCGCTGAAAGCCAGCATGACCAATGCATCTAAAGAGTGCGGTGATGCCTGGTTTAGAATATATATTATATGGCTAGGATCCCTGTAGATCAATGACCTTGTCAAACTTGTTCGACTTATCTTAATCAACTGGTTCTACTTGCATATGATCATCCTTCACTGTGCGATATCTTCTCTAACCAAGAGGAGTTTTTCGATCAAACCAAGTCATCCAAGATTATCTAGTCAAATTTATCAGATCTGGACCACTTTCTCTGGAATGCCGTTCTCGCTGCCGAACACAAACAGACCGTGACTGATCCGTGAACGACCCTTGAATTACTTTGAACCAACCGTGGGTAGGGACATGGTCAACTTACTTAAGCACACGTAAAACTGAATGCTACCAAGAATTAAACTACAAAGTCACGGAAAAGCAGAATTTGAATTGACCTCGTAAAACTTGCGCTTAATCGCAATATCCATGCTAAGCTTGCACTTTGGATGATAAGATGTGATAAGATGTGATAAGATGTGATAAGATGTGATAAGATGTGATAAGATGTGATAAGATGTGATAAGATGTGACAAGCGCTTTCATTCCCAATATTTCCCAAAAGGCAGACCTTTGCATTTGTGGCCGCTTCTGCTGTTTGTTCTGCAATGTTCCGCATCACTCTGTCACTGACTCTCTCGAACAAACAGCAACAGCTGCACTTTCTGTCTCATTAGAAGGACTATCAAACAGCTTTCCCATCGCATTGTATAATATACATTAATACCTAGCTGTATTTGTCGTTTGCCATCAGGGCCATCAGGGGTGCAGTTTCAGCATCTACTATGCCGGCAGAGCCTTCAAAACGGTTTCCAAATCCGCCCACACCGCTTTGGCGGTGAAGGCGTGCTTATTGGGGGGCAAAACAGCAACACTAAATGCTCAATGACATTTGTTAATATAGCAGTCGCTATATCAGCTTTAGCTGGGGGGGGGCCAAAAACGGTTTCGCACCGAGACCAGAATACGGTGGTGTTTTCGACATTTTTCGAGGATTTTTGGGTGTCTGAGCGCAAGAGGGTATTGAAATGGAATTTTGGGTCATTTTGGTAGCTTTCCGGCAATGGAAAAACGGCCAAAAATGAAAAAAACATTGTACATAGCAAGATTTTGCAGGGTTTTTGGATGCCAGAGCATTGAAAACACTGCAAAAACAAGTGTTTTGGACTGACGTTATAGCAAAAAACGTGTAAATTACCGTATGCTTGACTGGAAACATTACAAAAACACTGTCAAAAGCAATGTTTTGGAAGGATTTACTGCCTTTATGGCAAAAAACGTGTAAATTACCGTCTGTTTGACTGGAAACATTGGAAAAACACTGTCAAAAACAATGTTTTGGAAGGATTTCTTATATATATATATGTTGGAGTTGGCTACCGGCATTGGAACATGGAAAAATTGAAGAAAACACTGTAAATAGCGGTATTTTCAACGGTTGGGGAGATAAGGGAATTGGAAGCATTGTCGAACATGATGTTTTCGACCGGTTTTATGGCGACAAAAGTGTAAAGTACCGTGCTTTGAAGGAAACCATTGCAAAAACATGGAAACACATTCAAAGAACACGGGATTTGGGGGACTATCTAGGCGTCGTTGTCTAGCTATTTGAAATTCCGCAGCTTGGAGAGCCTCCAAGGGAGGGAAAAGTGAAAATTCCATAGCTTGGGAAGCTGTCACGGCGGGGAAAAGTGAAAATTCCCTAGCTTGGGAAGCCCCCACGGGGGGGAAAAGTGAAAATTCCCTAGCTTGGGGAGCCCCCACGGGGGGGAAAAGTGAAAATTCCCTAGCTTGGGGAGCCCCCACGGGGGGGAAAAGTGAAAATTCCCTAGCTTGGGGAGCCCCCACGGGGGGGAAAAGTGAAAATTCCCTAGCTTGGGGAGCCCACGGGGGGGGAAAGTGAAAATTCTTAGCTTCTCTCACGGACCGAAATAAACCTGCGGTGTGGGCGGCCACCCCACGCGAAGCGGGGTGAATATTTCCATTCTCAACGACCTTGGTCACCTCATCACATTGAATGTCCCCAGCTGCATGGGGTGAAAGATTCTAACATCAAACCACCTCGAAACACGGAGGTCCCCATCGTCACTGAAGAGTCTGAGTCTTGTCACTGACCCAGCGAGCATCCCAGAAGGCTCAGGCTCCAGATTCGTATAGAATCTAAATACATCTAAACGTCGTCCCTCTATTCAGCATCAAGTTCTGTGCCAAGCAGCAATGGTTCCATGTTCACCCCAATGAGACGCTGGATGGTGATTCCGAGTTTCTTCCTCGGAAGCGCGACGCGTGGCACGGTGGCGCACGGGGTATCTGGCAGGGCCAACTGACACATCCCATGGTCGCTTCTTGACAGCCCGTGAGCTCGCTGAGATCTGACTATCACTTCCACATATCCCATCTTTCCCATGCAACAAACAGGAGTGCCAGATGCAATGAAAGATAATGATAAACGCCGATGGCTCATTCACCCTTCATAAGCCAATTTCGGATTGCAGGGAACTTAGCATCACGGGTCTTGTGTAGCAGTGGCCAGGCAACGCCATGCCTCTGAAAACCGGGATGAAATGTTCAATTTGCACAATCAGATGAATTACGGCACAAACATCTGTGGACTTGTTGCGAAACGCAAAAACATGTTGTCGCATATATTTTGGCATGGGTTTGCATGTTGTTGCAATGTGTGTCGTCATACCATTGTTGTCTAAGCATGTCCGTGCATTATCGGCCAACATGTTACATTGAGGAATCCAGGAAGTCTTATTGCAACAAAGGCAGTGTACAAAAGAGGCTGCCTGATTTGCCCTCTCAAGTAAAGTGGAGGAGGGATGTCAATTTCTTCGTATAGAGCCTACCATATTGCATCTTCTTCGATAATACCACACAACTGCATGAAACAACTCCTACAGACTCAGGGAGAGGGAAATGAAACAGACTCAGCACAGTGAAAGTATGGCCATGCGAGTACAAGATTTAAAAAAATCGCCATCCGTCGGCTCATGGAATATTAATTAGCATGTCCATCTCACAAACGCATTAGATCAAAATGCAAGGACCTCAAATGTTGTCAGACCAACAGAACACAAGCATTTCGACCAAGATGGTTTGATATGGCCTCAGAGAAAGCCAAGCTGCTCTGCTTCATCCTTCAATTCCTGCACCGTCTCGTGATAAGAACTACCTGAGTGTCATAGTTGCTTGCATTCCCAGGTTGCACATAACAGCCACTCATGAACAGTTCAGGTTTGACGGAAAATATCAGAAATGTTGATGTGTGGCACCCAACAAACCGTACAGCCTTTTATGTCTGCAGGTCGTATCAAGTGAAAAAGTCACTCACCTCATGCATCTTTTGAGCACTTCAATTGCTTGGTTCTCTTCAAATTCTACACATTGCCAATCCAGATAACCCTGAAACACCCTACATGACTGGCAAAAGATTGCGACGAATTACGGCACTAAAGTACCTGCCCACCATTTACCCACTGCAAATTTCGGAGCAGCCGAGGCACATTTGCAGCTCCGGCCACTGAGAAGGGCCACAAATACCTCACCAAAAGAATGGCAACGCATCGGAGTCAACTTGAGCGCATGACAATTTCACAACATTAGGGTTGCAACGACCTAACAAGAACCACCGTCTTTTCTTCATCATGTTCCTATAGCCCACGTGTGCCGAAGCCCTGGTCCACCACGGGGTGTTCATCCCAGCGCCAAGGGACCGGGTCCAGCACACCCATCACCTCCCAGTGGCCATGCTGCTTGGCGATGTCGTATGGCGTCTGGCCTTGCGATACACAGCTGGAAGTGCAACGGCCCGGTGTAGACGGATGTGGGGCTGAGTTTGGCCGCAAAATCCAGATACCAGTAGTATCATTTAGATTCATTTAGTGTCATTGCTTTTCAAGTTTTTTTTACGGATGTTTTATGGAAGACATCCTAGCATATTTCCTGCATATCACCCGCTATACATGACCTTATCGTGAGTTATCTGACCGCTGTTGCCAACATTCATATTATATTATTCTTAATATATATATCCGCCGACCCCGGCTGCGCAAGGGGGAGCGCGTAAGGGAAAAAGAGTTTGTGACACAGCAGTTTGTGATACAGCAGGAGCATATTAGATTTGATTGGACTATTGGAATTCTAGTAGGACTAGCAGCATCACTTTTCTATCGGATTCAGAAGTTACGTTAGGTCATTTTTGCGGTGCAATTTCGGAGCTTTTCCGTCCTTCACTGCCATGGGGATTTGCCGCTGGGAGTGGTTCGCTTTTAGGCGTCGCAGCTAGCCACCAGCAGCAGCAGCAGCAGCAGCAGAAAAAATTCGCTAAAAAAATCATCATTTTCTATGACTTTCAGAAGTTACGTTAGGCATTTTTTCCACTGCCATCGGGATTTGCTGCTGGGAGTGGTTTGCTTTTAGGCGTCGCAGCTAGCCACCAGCAGCAGCAGCAGCAGTAGGAGCGTCTTCAGCAGCAGGAGAAAAAAGTAGCTAAAATCATCATTTTCTATGGGTTTCGGAAGTTACGTTAGGCATTTTTGAGGTGCAATTTCGGAGCTTTTCCGTCCTTCACTGCCATGGGAATTTGCCGCTGGGAGTGCTTCGCTTTTTGGCGTCGCAGCTAGCTACCGGCAGCAGCAGCAGCAGCAGCAGCAGGAGAAAAAAGTCGCTAAAAAAATAATCATTTTCTATGGGTTTCAGAAGTTACGTTAGGCATTCTTGCGGTGCAATTTCGAAGCTTCTCCGTCCTTCACTGCCATGGGGATTTGCCGCTGGGAGTGGTTCGCTTTTGGGCGTCGCAGCTAGCCACCAGCAGCGGCAGCAGCAGTAGGAGCCTCTTCAGCAGCAGGAGAAAAAAGTCGCTAAAAAAAAATCATTTTCTATGGGTTTCAGAAGTTACATTAGGCATTTTTGGGGTGCAATTTCGGAGCCTTTCCGTCCTTCACTGCCATGGGGATTTGCCGCTGGGAGTGGTTCGCTTTTAGGCGTCGCAGCTAGCCACCAGCAGCAGCAGCAGCAGTAGCAGTAGGAGCGTCTTCAGCAGCAGGAGAAAAAAGTAGCTAAAATTATCATTTTCTATGGGTTTCAGAAGTTACATTAGGCATTTTTGAGGTGCAATTTCGGAGCCTTTCCGTCCTTCACTGCCATGGGGATTTGCCGCTGGGAGTGCTTCGTTTTTTGGCGTCGCAGCTAGCCACCAGCAGCAGCAGCAGCTAGGAGCCTCTTCAGCAGCAGGAGAAAAAAGTAGGTAAAATCATCATTGTCTATGGGTTTCAGAAGTTACGTTAGGCATTTTTGAGGTGCAATTTCGGAGCTTTTCCGTCCTCCATGGGGATTTGACGCTGGAGTGGTTCGCTTTTAGGCGTCGCAGCTAGCCACCAGCAGCAGCAGCAGCAGCAGCAGGAGAAAAAAGTCGCTAAAAAAATAATCATTTTCTATGGGTTTCAGAAGTTACGTTAGGTATTTTTGAGGTGCAATTTCGGAGCTTTTCCGTCCTTCACTGCCATGGGGATTTGCCGCTGGGAGTGGTTTGCTTTTAGGCGTCGCAGCTAGCCACCAGCAGCAGCAGCAGCAGGAGAAAAAAGTCGCTAAAAAAATCATAATTTTCTATGGGTTTCAGAAGTTACGTGTGGTTCGCTTTTTGGCGTCGCAGCTAGCCACCAGCAGCAGCAGCAGAAGAAAAAGTAGCAAAAATCATCATTTTCTATGGGTTTCAGAAGTTACGTTAGGCATTTTTGAAGTGCAATTTCGGAGCCTTTCCGTCCTTCACTGCCATGGGGATTTGCCGCTGGGAGTGGTTCGTTTTTTGGCGTCGCAGCTAGCCACCAGCAGCAGCAGCAGCAGCAGTAGGAGCCTCTTCAGCAGGAGAAAAAAGTACCTATCATCACATCATTTTCTATGGGTTCAGCAGCAGCAGCAGCAGCAGGAGAAAAAAATCGCTAAAAAAATCATCATTTTCTATGACTTTCAGAAGTTACGTTAGGCATTTTTTCACTGCCATCGGGATTTGCTGCTGGGAGTGGTTTGCTTTTAGGCGTCGCAGCTAGCCACCAGCAGCAGCAGCAGCAGCAGCAGTAGGAGCGTCTTCAGCAGCAGGAGAAAAAAGTAGCTAAAATCATCATTTTCTATGGGTTTCAGAAGTTACGTTAGGCATTTTTGAGGTGCAATTTCGGAGCTTTTCCGTCCTTCACTGCCATGGGAATTTGCCGCTGGGAGTGCTTCGCTTTTAGGCGTCGCAGCTAGCCACCAGCAGCAGCAGCAGCAGTAGGAGCCTCTTCAGCAGCAGGAGAAAAAAGTAGGTAAAATCATCATTGTCTATGGGTTTCAAAAGTTACGTTAGGCATTTTTGCGGTTCAATTTCGAAGCTTTTCCGTCCTTCACTGCCATGGGGATTTGCCGCTGGGAGTGGTTCGCTTTTGCGCGTCGCAGCTAGCCACCAGCAGCAGCAGCAGCAGCAGCACCAGCAGCAGCAGTAGGAGCCTCTTCAGCAGCAGGAGAAAAAAGTAGCTAAAATCATCATTTTCTATGGGTTTCAGAAGTTACGTTAGGCATTTTTGAGCTGCAATTTCAGAGCTTTTCCGTCGCTGGGAGTGGTTCGCTTTTAGGCGTCGCAGCTAGCCACCAGCAGCAGCAGCAGCAGCAACAGCAGCAGCAGCAGCAGCGTAAGGGAAAAAGAGTTTGTGACACAGCAGTTTGTGATACAGCAGGAGCATATTAGATTTGATTGGACTATTGGAATTCTAGTAGGACTAGCAGCATCACTTTTCTATCCGATTCAGAAGTTACGTTAGGTCATTTTTGCGGTGCAATTTCGGAGCTTTTCCGTCCTTCACTGCCATGGGGATTTGCACCTGGGAGTGGTTCGCTGTTAGGCGTCGCAGCTAGCCACCAGCAGCAGCAGCAGCAGCAGAAAAAATTCGCTAAAAAAATCATCATTTTCTATGACTTTCAGAAGTTACGTTAGGCATTTTTTCACTGCCATCGGGATTTGCTGCTGGGAGTGGTTTGCTTTTAGGCGTCGCAGCTAGCCACCAGCAGCAGCAGCAGCAGCAGTAGGAGCGTCTTCAGCAGCAGGAGAAAAAAGTAGCTAAATCATCATTTTCTATGGGTTTCAGAAGTTACGTTAGGCATTTTTGAGGTGCAATTTCGGAGCTTTTCCGTCCTTCACTGCCATGGGAATTTGCCGCTGGGAGTGCTTCGCTTTTAGGCGTCGCAGCTAGCCACCAGCAGCAGCAGCAGCAGCAGTAGGAGCCTCTTCAGCAGCAGGAGAAAAAAGTAGGTAAAATCATCATTGTCTATGGGTTTCAAAAGTTACGTTAGGCATTTTTGCGGTGCAATTTCGAAGCTTTTCCGTCCTTCACTGCCATGGGGATTTGCCGCTGGGAGTGGTTCGCTTTTGCGCGTCGCAGCTAGCCACCAGCAGCGGCAGCAGCAGTAGGAGCCTCTTCAGCAGCAGGAGAAAAAAGTCGCTAAAAAAAAAATCCTTTTCTATGGGTTTCAGAAGTTACATTAGGCATTTTTGAGGTGCAATTTCGGAGCCTTTCCGTCCTTCACTGCCATGGGGATTTGCCGCTGGGAGTGGTTCGTTTTTTGGCGTCGCAGCTAGCCACCAGCAGCAGCAGCAGCAGCTAGGAGCCTCTTCAGCAGCAGGAGAAAAAAGTAGGTAAAATCATCATTGTCTATGGGTTTCAGAAGTTACGTTAGGCATTTTTGAGGTGCAATTTCGGAGCTTTTCCGTCCTCCATCGGGATTTGACGCTGGAGTGGTTCGCTTTTAGGCGTCGCAGCTAGCCACCAGCAGCAGGAGCCTCTTCAGCAGCAGGAGAAAAAAGTCGCTAAAAAAAAAAACATTTTCTATGGGTTTCAGAAGTTACATTAGGCATTTTTGGGGTGCAATTTCGGAGCCTTTCCGTCCTTCACTGCCATGGGGATTTGCCGCTGGGAGTGGTTCGCTTTTAGGCGTCGCAGCTAGCCACCAGCAGCAGCAGCAGCAGGAGAAAAAAGTCGCTAAAAAAATCATAATTTTCTATGGGTTTCAGAAGTTACGTGTGGTTCGCTTTTTGGCGTCGCAGCTAGCCACCAGCAGCAGCAGCAGAAGAAAAAGTAGCAAAAATCATCATTTTCTATGGGTTTCAGAAGTTACGTTAGGCATTTTTGAGGTGCAATTTCGGAGCCTTTCCGTCCTTCACTGCCATGGGGATTTGCCGCTGGGAGTGGTTCGTTTTTTGGCGTCGCAGCTAGCCACCAGCAGCAGCAGCAGCAGCAGTAGGAGCCTCTTCAGCAGGAGAAAAAAGTACCTATCATCACATCATTTTCTATGGGTTCAGCAGCAGCAGCAGCAGCAGGAGAAAAAAATCGCTAAAAAAATCATCATTTTCTATGACTTTCAGAAGTTACGTTAGGCATTTTTTCACTGCCATCGGGATTTGCTGCTGGGAGTGGTTTGCTTTTAGGCGTCGCAGCTAGCCACCAGCAGCAGCAGCAGCAGCAGTAGGAGCGTCTTCAGCAGCAGGAGAAAAAAGTAGCTAAAATCATCATTTTCTATGGGTTTCAGAAGTTACGTTAGGCATTTTTGCGGTGCAATTTCGAAGCTTTTCCGTCCTTCACTGCCATGGGGATTTGCCGCTGGGAGTGGTTCGCTTTTGCGCGTCGCAGCTAGCCACCAGCAGCAGCAGCAGCAGCAGCACCAGCAGCAGCAGTAGGAGCCTCTTCAGCAGCAGGAGAAAAAAGTAGCTAAAATCATCATTTTCTATGGGTTTCAGAAGTTACGTTAGGCATTTTTGAGCTGCAATTTCAGAGCTTTTCCGTCGCTGGGAGTGGTTCGCTTTTAGGCGTCGCAGCTAGCCACCAGCAGCAGCAGCAGCAACAGCAGCAGCAGCAGCAGCAGCAGCAGTAGGAGCGTCCTCAGCAGCAGGGAAAAAAAGTAGCTAAAATCATCATTTTCTATGGGTTTCAGAAGTTACATTAGGCATTTTTGAGGTTCACTGCCATGGGGATTTACCGCTGGGAGTGGTTCGCTTTTAGGCGTCGCAGCTAGCCACCAGCAGCAGCAGCAGCAGGAGAAAAAATTCGCTAAACAAATCATCATTTTCTATGATTTTCAGAAGTTACGTTAGGCATTTTTTCACTGCCATCGGGATTTGCTGCTGGGAGTGGTTTGCTTTTAGGCGTCGCAGCTAGCCACCAGCAGCAGCAGCAGTAGGAGCGTCTTCAGCAGCAGGAGAAAAAAAATCATCATTTTCTATGGGTTTCAAAAGTTACATTAGGCATTTTTGAGGTGCAATTTCGGAGCTTTTCCGTCCTTCACTGCCATGGGGATTTGCCGCTGGGAGTGGTTCGCTTTTTGGCGTCGCAGCTAGCCACCAGCAGCAGCAGCAGCAGCAGTAGGAGGCTCTTCAGCAGCAGGAGAAAAAAGTAGCTAAAATCAATCATCATTTTCTATGGATTTCAGAAGTTACATTAGGCATTTTTGAGGTGCAATTTTGGAGCTTTTCCGTCCTTCACTGCCATGGGGATTTGCCGCTGGGAGTGGTTCGCTTTTTGGCGTCGCAGCTAGCCACCAGCAGCAGCAGCAGCAGCAGCAGCAGTAGGAGCCTCTTCAGCAGCAGTAGGAGCCTCTTCAGCAGCAGGAGAAAAAAGTAGCTAAAATCATCATTTTCTATGGGTTTCAGAAGTTACATTAGGCATTTTTGAGGTGCAATTTCGGAGATTTTCCGTCATTCACTGCCATGGGGATTTGCCGCTGGGAGTGGTTCGCTTTTAGGCTTCGCAGCTAGCCACCAGCAGCAGCAGCAGCAGCAGTAGGTCAGTTATATCCCCATTGTTTTAATTGATATACCGATATACCCTACAACATATCTCCAAATATCCTCATTTTATTGCTTCCCAAATATCCCCATGTTGGGTTCACAAAATCTCGCGGCTGTGCAAACTCTGAGGCTCTTGCACCGCAGCTATCTTGCAACTAAGAGATGGTCGCCAAGCACATGAGAATTAATGGCCGCAGCAGAACATTTGGCGTCAACAACGCCAGTAGCAAAAACATATCCTCACTCTTCGGCCGTTCCTGAAATATGTGTGTATATATATAATGATATACATATATATATATACATATATATATATATAGCAATGGGATCTAAGATTTAAGAATCTAAGCAGTAAAGATTGAGTTGAGATGTTGACCAACAGGAATTAGTTGGTGAGCAACCCCCAATCTCTGCAAAGCCCTTCAGATGAATCTCTTTATTTCATGTGTGGATTGAAAGAAAACTCAAATACCGATACAAACAAGATACGACTGTGGTAAAACCATTTAAAACAAATGCTACAGAAAAAAAAACGGCGTTCCTGGTCGTTGATTCCGGGGTCGGCGGCAGGGGCGGCAGCCCTTAAATATATATATATATGTTCTTACCGTGGTTTCGGTATACGCTGTGCCAGTGGAAACCACTGTCTTCTGTGGCTTGTGTCGGTTTGTCATCCCATGTTGACACTTGCCAAACATCCGACCATGAAAGTGCCAAAAAAACGCAATCCCCACAGCCTGAAACAAACTCAGAATACGTCACGTTCATGTTTCTGGCTTCGCTGGTGCAGTGCATGCACTTTAGAAGATTTAAAAAATCCCACGTCAGTAATTACCATCCACAGCTCTGTGCACATGGCTCATTCAAGATCACCAAACAACTTGTCACCGAGTTTGTTCTTTCACTCACTCTGCATCAGATCATCCCTCCACTCCACCCCCTGTCGTCCCCACCGGCCGTTTCTGGGGCCCCTGGCCTCCGTTGCTCACAGCATCCACGGCGGCGCCCGCGGCGAGGAGCTGCTCCACAGCGGCGGTGTGGCCGTTGAGAGCCGCGTAGTGCAGCGGTGTCGCACCTCAGGCGCCGAAGGGCTCGGAGACGTCAACGGCTGGAGGGCTCCACCCCGTGGCTCTCCACCGCCCACCCCGCACTGCAGTGGGAGAAACTGCAATCTGTGGAGTGAAGTCCGTGAGTTTCATGTGTTTCAAAATTGTATAGCGAGCTGGCTCAATGGCAGCCACTATCTGTTGCTGGTGTTTGTGAAGATCACCAAGACTGCGAACTGATGGAACCGTCCACAACAGAAAATCCGAAAAAGGGAAAACCGTTTTACACCTAACAAATTAAGCGTTATCTCAACATATCTCGAGCGTTCTCAAGCTCTCTTTCACACCCACAGTAGGCCCATACAGGTAGCAAATGTGCAAGAGTTCTTCTCTCTTAAGATGTCTTATGATGTCTTGTGGTGTTTCACATCGATGTCTTACCATCGTCATGCAGAGAATGTTTTGTCAAAGGTCGACATTGCGTGTGGGCAATTCGTGTTATATATTGTTATATCCCTGCAGTGATAACATGCCAGTGGATGCCACTGTGTTCTGTTGCTTTGTCACCTCATGTATTGTCACTTGCCAAATATCTCACCATGGCGTTTGAGAAGATTCACAAAATCCAAATCCCACCTACAGCAAATACCACCTGTTAGTTTTATCCTGCCACGGCTCTGTGCACATGGCGCATTCAAAATCACCAGACAACTTGTCACCGAGTTTGTTCTTTCACTCACTCTGCATCAGATCATCCCTCCACTCCACCCCCTGCGGCCGTTTCCGGGGCCCCTGGCCATCGCTGTCGGCAGCATCCACGGCGGCGCCCGCGGCGAGGAGCCGCTCCACAGCGGCGGTGCGGCCTTCCTCAGCCGCCCGGTGCAGCGGTGTCGAACCTCAGGCGCCGAAGGGCTCGGAGACGTCAACGGCTGGAGGGCCCCCACCCCATTTGCAGTGGGAGAAACTGCAATCTGTGGAGTGAAGTCCGTGAGTTTCATCTTTTTTAATATTGTATAGCGAGCTGGTTCAATGGCAGCCACTATCGTTGCTGGTGTTTGTGAAGATCACCAAGACTACGAACTGATGGCACCTTCCAGAAAAGGATATCCGAAAAGGGGAAAAACCGTTTTCTTACGCCTAACAAAACTTATCTCAACCATTCTCAACCTATCTCAAGCATTCTCAAGCCCTCTTGTACGCCCATACAGTAGGCCCATACTACAAGTAGCAAATGTGCAAGAGTTTTCTTCTCTCTCAAGAATGATGTCTTATGGTATTTCACATCGATGTCTTACCATTGTGATGCAGAGAATGTTTTGTCAAAGGTGGACATGGCGTGTGGGCAATTCCTGATGGGGCACCCTAAGGATACCAGTGGATGCCACTGTGTTCTGTTGGTTTGTCACCTATTGTCATTTGCCAAAAATCTCACTATGGCGTTTGAGAAGATTCACAAAATCCCAATCCCACCTTAATTCCACCAATCCTGTCACAGCTCTGTGCACATGGCGCATTCAAAATCATCAAGCAACTTGTCACCGAGTTGTTCTTTCACTCACTCTGCATCGGATCCCCTGTCGTCCCCACCGGCCGTTTCCGGGGCCCCTGGCCTCCGTTGTCCACAGCATCCACGGCGGCGCCCGCGGCCAGGAGCTGCTCCACGACGGTTTGGCCGAACTCAGCCGCCTTGTGCAGCGGTGTTTCGCCTCAGGCGCCGAAGGGCTCGGAGACGTCAACGGCTGGAGGGCTCCACCCCGTGGCTCTCCACCGCCCAACCCCCACTGCAGTGGGAGAAACTGCAATCTGTGGAGTGAAGTCAGTGAGTTTCATCTTTTTCAAAATTCTATAGCGAGCTGGCTTAATGGCAGCCACTATTGGTGTTTGTGAAGATCACCGAGACTACCAACTGATCAAACCTTGCAAAACAGAAAATCCGAAAAGGGGAAAACCGTTTTATACCTAACAAATTAAGCTTTATCTCAATATATCTCGAGCATTCTCAAGCTCTCTTTCACACCCATACAGTACGCCCATACAGGTAGCAAATGTGCAAGAGTTCTTCTCTCTTAAGATGTCTTATGATGTCTTTTTGTGTTTCACATCGATGTCTTACCATCGTCATGCAGAGAATGTTGTGTCAAAGGTCGACATTGCGTGTGGGCAATTCGTGTTATATCATGTTATATCATGTTACATCCCCGCAGTGATGGGGCACCCCAAAAATGCCAGTGGATGCTACTGTGTTCTGTCGCTTTGTAACCTCATGTATTGTCACTTGCCAAATATCATCAAATATCTCACCATAGCGTTTGAGAAAATTCACAAATCCCAATCCCACCTACAGCAAATACAACCTATTAGTTTTATCCTGCCACGGCTCTGTGCACATGGCGCATTGAAAGTCATCAAACAACTTTAAACCGAGTTTGTGTTCTTTCACTCACTCTGCATCAGATCATCCCTGCACTCCACCCCCTGTCGTCCCCACCGGCCGTCTCCGGGGCCCCTGGCCTTCGCTGTTCACAGCATCCACGGCGGCGCCCGCGGCGAGGAGCCGCTCCACAGCGGCGGTGTGGCCCCATCTCGCCGCGTGGTGAAGCGGTGTCCAACCTCAGGCGCCGAAGGGCTCGGAGACGTCAACGGCTGGAGGGCTCCACCCCGTGGCTCTCCACCGCCCAACCCCCACTGCAGTGGGAGAAACTGCAATCTGTGGAGTGAAGTCAGTGAGTTTCATCTTTTTCAAAATTCTATAGCGAGCTGGCTTAATGGCAGCCACTATTGGTGTTTGTGAAGATCACCGAGACTACCAACTGATGAAACCTTGCAAAACAGAAAATCCGAAAAGGGGAAAACCGTTTTATACCTAACAAATTAAGCTTTATCTCAATATATCTCGAGCATTCTCAAGCTCTCTTTCACACCCATACAGTACGCCCATACAGGTAGCAAATGTGCAAGAGTTCTTCTCTCTTAAGATGTCTTATGATGTCTTTTTGTGTTTCACATGGATGTCTTACCATCGTCATGCAGAGAATGTTGTGTCAAAGGTCGACATTGCGTGTGGGCAATTCGTGTTATATCATGTTATATCATGTTACATCCCCGCAGTGATGGGGCAACCCAAAAATGCCAGTGGATGCCACTGTGTTCTGTCGCTTTGTAACCTCATGTATTGTCACTTGCCAAATATCATCAAATATCTCACCATAGCGTTTGAGAAAATTCACAAATCCCAATCCCACCTACAGCAAATACAACCTATTAGTTTTATCCTGCCACGGCTCTGTGCATATGGCGCATTGAAAGTCATCAAACAACTTTAAACCGAGTTTGTTCTTTCACTCACTCTGCATCAGATCATCCCTCCACTCCACCCCCTCCCCACCGGCCGTCTCCGGGGCCCCTGGCCTGCGTTGCTCACAGCATCCACGGCGGCGCCCGCGGCGAGGAGCCGCTCCACCACGGCGACGGGGGTGTGGCCGTTGTCAGCCGCGTTGTGCAGCGGTGTCAAACCTCAGGCGCCGAAGGGCTCGGAGACGTCAACGGCTGGAGGGCTCCACCCACCACCCACCCCCACAGCAGTGGGAGAAACTGCAATCTGTGGAGTGAAGTCCGTGAGTTTCATCGTTTTCACTATTGATCAAAATTGTATAGCGAACTGGCTCAATGGCACCCACTATCGTTGCTTTTGTTTGTGAAGATCACCAAGACTGCGAACTGATGGAACCTTCCAAAACAGAAAATCTGAAAAAGTGTACCGTTTTCTTACGCCTAAGAAAACTTATCTCAACATATCTCGAACATTCTCAAGCTCTCTTTCACACCCATGCAGTAGGCCCATACAGGTAGCAAATGTGCAAGAGTTCTTCTCTCTCTCAAGATGTTTTATGACGTCTCATGGTGTTTCACATCGATGTCGATGTCTTACCATCGTCATGCAAAGAATGTTTTGTCAAAGGTCGACATTGCGTGTGGGCAATTCGTGTTATATATTGTTATATCCCTGCAGTGATAACATGCCAGTGGATGCCACTGTGTTCTGTCGCTTTGTCACCTCATGTATTGTCACTTGCCAAATATCGTATGAGAAAATTCACAAAATCCCAATCCCACCTACAGCAAATACCACCTATTAGTTTTACCCTGCCGCAGCTTTGTGCACATGGCGCATTGAAAGTCATCAAACAACTTTAAACCGAGTTTGTTCTTTCACTCACTCTGCATCAGATCATCCCTCCACTCCACCCCCTGTCGTCCCCACCGGCCGTTTCCGGGGCCCCTGGCCTGTGTTGGTCGCAGCATCCACGGCGGCACCCGCGGCAAGGAGCTGCTCCACGACGGCAGTTTGGCCGGTGTCAGCCGCCCTGTGCAGCGGTGTCCAACCTCAGGCGCCGAAGGGCTCGGAGACGTCAACGGCTGGCTCCACCCCGTGGCTCTCCACCGCCCACCCCCACTGCAGAGGGAGAAACTGCAATCTGCGGAGTGAAGTCCGTGAGTTTCATCTTTTTCAAAATTCTATAGCGAGCTGGCTTAATGGCAGCCACTATTGGTGTTTGTGAAGATCACCGAGACTACCAACTGATGAAACCTTGCAAAACAGAAAATCCGAAAAGGGGAAAACCGTTTTATACCTAACAAATTAAGCTTTATCTCAATATATCTCGAGCATTCTCAAGCTCTCTTTCACACCCATACAGTACGCCCATACAGGTAGCCAAATGTGCAAGAGTTCTTCTCTCTTAAGATGTCTTATGATGTCTTTTTGTGTTTCACATCGATGTCTTACCATCGTCATGCAGAGAATGTTGTGTCAAAGGTCGACATTGCGTGTGGGCAATTCGTGTTATATCGTGTTATCATGTTACATCCCCGCAGTGATGGGGCACCCCAAAAATGCCAGTGGATGCCACTGTGTTCTGTCGCTTTGTAACCTCACGTATTGTCACCTGCCAAATATCTCACCATAGCGTTTGAGAAAATTCACAAATCCCAATCCCACCTACAGCAAATACAACCTATTAGTTTTATCCTGCCACGGCTCTGTGCACATGGCGCATTGAAAGTCATCAAACAACTTTAAACCGAGTTTGTTCTTTCACTCACTCTGCATCAGATCATCCCTCCACTCCACCCCCTGCGTTGTCCACAGCATCCACGGCGGCGCCCGCGGCGAGCAGCTTCTCCACGACGACGACGGCGGTGGGCCCCAGCCGAGCCACCCAGTGCAGCGGTGTCCAACCTCAGGCGCCGAAGGGCTCGGAGACGTCAACGGCTGGCTCCACCCCGTGGCTCTCCACCGCCCACCCCCACACTCGACTGGGAGAGGCTTGAATCTGTGGAGTGAAGTCCGTGAGTTTCATCTTTTTCAAAATTCTATAGCGAGCTGGCTTAATGGCAGCCACTATTGGTGTTTGTGAAGATCACCGAGACTACGAACTGATGGAACCTTCCAAAACAGAAAATCTGAAAAAGTGTACCGTTTTCTTACGCCTAAGAAAACTATAGAAAACTTATCTCAACATATCTCGAACATTCTCAAGCTCTCTTTCACACCCATGCAGTAGGCCCATACAGGTAGCAAATGTGCAAGAGTTCTTCTCTCTCAAGATGTCTTATGACGTCTCATGGTGTTTCACATCGATGTCGATGTCTTACCATCGTCATGCAAAGAATGTTTTGTCAAAGGTCGACATTGCGTGTGGGCAATTCGTGTTATATCATGTTACATCCCCGCAGTGATGGGGCACCCCAAAAATGCCAGTGGATGCCACTGTGTTCTGTCGCTTTGTAACCTCATGTATTGTCACTTGCCAAATATCTCACCATAGCGTTTGAGAAAATTCACAAATCCCAATCCCACCTACAGCAAATACAACCTATTAGTTTTATCCTGCCACGGCTCTGTGCACATGGCGCATTGAAAGTCATCAAACAACTTTAAACCAAGTTTGTTCTTTCACTCACTCTGCATCAGATCATCCCTGCACTCCACCCCCTGTCGTCCCCACCGGCCGTTTCCGGGGCCCCTGGCCTCCGTTGTCCACAGCATCCACGGCGGCGCCCGCGGCGAGCAGCTTCTCCACGACGACGACGGCGGTGGGCCCCAGCCGAGCCACCCAGTGCAGCGGTGTCCAACCTCAGGCGCCGAAGGGCTCGGAGACGTCAACGGCTGGCTCCACCCCGTGGCTCTCCACCGCCCACCCCCACACTCGACTGGGAGAGGCTCGAATCTGCGGAGTGAAGTCCGTGAATTTCATCTTTTTCAATATTGTATAGCGAGCTGGTTCAATGGCAGCCACTATCGTTGCTGGTGTTTGTGAAGACCACCAAGACGAACTGATGGAACCTTCCACAACAGAAAATCCGAAAAAAGGGAAAACCGTTTTCTTACGCCTAAGAAAACTTATCTCAACACATCTCAAGCATTTTCAAGCGCTCTTTCACACCCATACAGTAGTAGGCCCAATTAGGCCCATACGGGTAGCAAATGTGCAAGAGTTCTTCTCTCTCAAGATGTCTTATGATGCCTTTTGGTGTTTCACATCGACGTTTTACCATCGTCATGCAGAGAATGTGTTGTCAAAAGGTGGTCATTGCGTGTGGGCAATTCGTGTTATATCTTTGCCGTGATGGGGCGTCCCAAAGATGCTAGTGGATGCCACTGTGTTCTGTCGCTTTGTCACCTCATGTATTGTAACTTGCCAAATATCGTATGAGAAAATTCACAAAATCCCAATCCCACCTACAGCAAATACCACCTATTAGTTTTACCCTGCCGCAGCTTTGTGCACATGGCGCATTGAAAGTCATCAAACAACTTTCCACCGAGGTTGTTCTTTCACTCACTCTGCATCAGATCAGACCTGCACTCCACCCCCTGTCGTCCCCACCGGCCGTCTCCGGGGCCCCTGGCCTTCACTGTTCACAGCATCCACGGCGGCGCCCGCGGCGAGCAGCTGCTCCACGACGACGACGGCGGTGGGCCCCAGCCGAGCCGCCCGGTGCAGCGGTGTCCAACCTCAGGCGCCGAAGGGCTCGGAGACGTCAACGGCTGGAGGGACCCCACCCCATTTGCAGTGGGAGAAACTGCAATCTGTGGAGTGAAGTCCGTGAGTTTCATCTTTTTCAATATTGTATAGCGAGCTGGTTCAATGGCAGCCACTATCGTTGCTGGTGTTTGTGAAGACCACCAAGACGAACTGATGGAACCTTCCACAACAGAAAATCCGAAAAAAGGGAAAACCGTTTTCTTACGCCTAAGAAAACTTATCTCAACACATCTCAAGCATTTTCAAGCGCTGTTTCACACCCATACAGTAGTAGGCCCAATTAGGCCCATACGGGTAGCAAATGTGCAAGAGTTCTTCTCTCTCAAGATGTCTTATGATGCCTTTTGGTGTTTCACATCGACGTTTTACCATCGTCATGCAGAGAATGTGTTGTCAAAAGGTGGTCATTGCGTGTGGGCAATTCGTGTTATATCTTTGCCGTGATGGGGCGTCCCAAAGATGCCAGTGGATGCCACTGTGTTCTGTCGCTTTGTCACCTCATGTATTGTCACTTGCCAAATATCTCACCATGGCGTTTGAGAAGATTCCCAAAATCCCAATCCCACCTACAGCAAATACCACCTATTAGTTTTATCCTGCCACGGCTCTGTGCACATGGCGCATTGAAAGTCATCAAACAACTTTAAATTTTAAACCGAGTTTGTTCTTTCACTCACTCTGCATCAGATCATCCCTCCACTCCACCCCCTGTCGTCCCCACCGGCCGTTTCCAGGGCCCCTGGCCTTCGCTGTTCACAGCATCCACGGCGGCGCCCGCGGCGAGGAGCCGCTCCACGACGGCAGTTTGGCCGGTGTCAGCCGCCCTGTGCAGCGGTGTCCAACCTCAGGCGCCGAAGGGCTCGGAGACGTCAACAGCTGGCTCAACCCCGTGGCTCTTCACCGCCCACCCCCACACTCGACTGGGAGAGGCTCGAATCTGTGGAGTGAAGTCCGTGAATTTTATCTTTTTCAATATTGTATAGCGAGCTGGCTCAATGGCAGCCACTATCGTTGCTGGTGTTTGTGAAGATCACCAACACTACAAACTGATGGAACCTTCCACAACAGAAAATCTGAAAAAGGAAAAACCGTTTTCTTACGCCTAACAAAACTTATCTCAACCATTCTCAACCTATCTCAAGCATTCTCAAGCCCTCTTTCACACCCATACAGTAGGCCCATACGAGTAGCAAATGTGAAAGAGTTCTTCTCTCTCGAGATGTTTTATGACGTCTCATGGTGTTTCACATCGATGTCTTCCCATCGTTTTGTTAAAGGTGGTCATTGCGCGTGGGCAATTCGTACTATATCCCTGCCGTGATGGGGCACCCCAAAGACATGCCAGTGGATGCCACTGTGTTCTGTCGCTTTCACACCTCATGTATCGTCACTTGCCAAATATCTCACCATAGCGTTTGAGAAGATTCACAAAATCCCAATCCCACCTACAGCAAATACCACCTATTAGTTTTATCGTGCCACAGCTCTGTGTACATGACGCCTTCAAAAGTCATCAAGCTTCAATCTGTGGAGTGATCTCTTTCAAAGTGGTATAGCGAGCTGCTCAATGGCTGCCACTATTGTTTCTGGTGTTTGTGAAGATCACCAAGACTACGACTACGACCTGATCAGACCTTCCAAAGCGAAAAATCCGAAAAGCGAAACCGAACGGATTGTATGTCTGATAAAGCGTCATAAAACCTCATGTATCAGGCTCTTTTACACCCATAAAGGGTTGATCAAGGTTGCACATGTGCAAGATCACCTCTCCAAAGCTGTGCATCCCAGCAGGGACAACTTCATGACTTCATGTGCCTGATTTCCTTCAAATTGTCCACCCTGTGGCTCTCACCTGCTGGAGGTTCATCTCCAGCTACCATCGAATTTCATCCTGAAATCCGTGGCACCGCCTTCCCACCACGTCCGTCCTGTCGCATCGGTCCCGTCTCTGAGGGCCGGGACCGTCGTCATCCTTCCTGTCGACGGAGGCGCCCGCTGCCAGCAGCGCCTTGACCACCTCCAGGCGGCCGTTGAGAGCCGCAGTCGCCAGCGGCCGGCTGCCTCGGTCCAGAGGGCGCCGCTGGAGATGGCGACGGGACGCGCCAAGTCGCATGGGTTGCTTCGGAGGATTTCGGAGGATTTCGGGGCTGAAAAACTGGGAGTTTGGTCATGTTTGGTCCACCATTTCTAATTGAGACATGTATCACTGCCTATCGAAATCAGAATCAACTGATTGGGAAGTCACATCTCTGCCGTGCCATACACTGCAAACCAGATCAAAGATTCACAATAACACACTACAATCTAAGCAAGAAATCATTCGAATCCAAAAGCATCCATATGCCATAAATAAATTGTATTAGACCCACCGCAAAATGTCTCCTCAACTTAACTCAACCACCGGAACCACTGTGTGACATACCCGCAACACAAACTTGCAACTGCTGTCTACTGGTAGTTGATTTCTCAACATGGAATCACGTAAAGTACACTGAAAATTCCTTAAAACTGGCAGCAAACTCAATGGCGTGTTGCATCTCTGCCACATTTTGCCTGTTGCACCACCTTCCCACCACGTCCATCCTGTCACATCGGTCCCGTCTCTGGGGGCCACGACCAGAGTTGCCCTTCGCCTCGACGGAGGCGCCCGCGGCCAGCAGCGCCTCGACCACCTCCAGGCGGCCGTTGAGAGCCGCCAGGTGCAGCGGCCCGTCGCCTCGGTCCGGAGGGCGCCGCTGGAGATGGCGACGGGACGCGCCAAGTCACATGAGTTGGTTTGGTTCAAATGATTTCGGAGGATTTCGGGGCTCAAAAATTGGGAGTTTGGTCATGTTTGGTCCACCATTTCTAATTGAGACATGTATCACTGCCAATCGAAATCAGGATCAACTGATTGGGAAGTCACACCTCTGCCGTGCCATACACTGCAAACCAGATCAAAGATTCACATTAACACACTACAATCTAAGCAAGAAATCATTAGAATCCATTTGCATCCATCTGCCATAATTAACAATACTAGACCCGCAAAATGTCTCCTCAACTTGACTCAACCACCGGAACCACTCCGAGTAACTAATAATGTCAAGTGTATTCAAGTGTGACATACCCGCAACATCCCGCAACACAAACTTGCATCTGCTGTCTACTGGTAGTTGACTTCGCAACATGGAATCACGTAAAGTACACTGAAAATTCCTTAAAACTGGCAGCAAACTCAATGTCGTGTCGCATCTCTTCCACATTTCGCCTGTTGCACCGCCTTCCCACCGCGTCCGTCCTGTCACATCCGTCCCGTCTCTGGGGGCCGCAGCCGTTGTCGTTCTTCGCCTCGACGGAGGCGCCCGCGGCGAGCAGCACCTGGACCACCTCCAGGTGGCCGTTGGCAGCCGCAGTCGCCAGCGGCCGGCTGCCTCGGTCCGGAGGGCGCCGCTGGAGATGGCGACGGGACGCGCCAAGTCACATGAGTTGGTTCGGAGGATTTCGGAAGATTTCGGGTCTGAAAAGCTGGGAGTTTGGTCATGTTTGGTCCACCATTTCAAACTGAGACATGTATCACTGCCAATCGAAATCAGGATCAACTGATTGGGAAGTCACACCTCTGCCGTGCCATACACTGCAAACCAGATCAAAGATTCAAAAGAACACACTACAATCTAAGCAAGAAATCATTAGAATCCATTTGCATTCATCTGCCACAATTAATTATACTAGACCCGCAAAATGTCTCCTCAACTTGACTCAACCACCGGAACCACTCCGAGTAATAAATAATGTCAAGTGTGACATGACATACCCGCAACATCCCGCAACACCAACTTGCAACTGCTGTCTACTGTCTACATAAAGTACACTGAAGATTCCTGGAACGAAGTTCCCAAAACTGGCAGCAAACTCAATGGCGTGTCGCATCTCTGCCACATTTCACCTGTTGAACCGCCATCCCACCACGTCCCTCCTGTCACATCCGTCCCGTCTCTGGGGGCCGCAGCCATTGTCGTGCTTCGCCTCGACGGAGGCGCCCGCGGCCAACAGCGCCTCGACCACCTCCAGGTGGCCTTCATGAGCCGCAAAGTGCAGCGGCTCGCCTCGGTCCGGAGGGCGCCGCTGGAGATGGCGACGGGACGCGCCAAGTCACACTTCGGAGGATTTCGGAGGATTTCGGGTCTGAAAAACTGGGAGTTTGGTCATGTTTGGTCCACCATTTCAAAATGAGACATGTATCACTGCCCATCAAAATCAAGATCAACTGATTGGGAAGTCACACCTCTGCAGTGCCCTCAAAGCCGAAACTCTGGATGTCTGGCAGCCCAAGGTTTATTCTTAATATACCAGTAGTACCGCACAAGGCGGTGGCGGAAGTTTCAGAATAGGAAACCTATAGGAGACGTTGGTTGTTGTGAATCACGGATGGCAGAGCGAATCCACTGATTGACCGAAAAGTGGTTGGAGTTGTGTTTGCTGGAGTGGTTGCAATGGTTGCAGTG
>CAMXCT020001561.1:0-145272 GCA_947184155.2 Cladocopium goreaui | reverse complement strand
GGGTTTGGTTTGCATTTCATACATTCACTTCCCTTCCTTATCTTTCCTTCAGTTGTGTATTGTTCTGCACCTTAGATCACCTTAGATCACCTTAGATCACCTTAGTATTGTCTTGATTTGTCCTGCATATTCTGGCATCGGCATCGGCGTTGGTCGCTTTGCTTTCCAGGCTTTGAGGGGTTCGGCTTCCGAAACCGCTGGGGGGACCTGGCCTGAAATCGTCGGATTCCAATCAGATGGATGCACCTTTCATCACCTTGTTCTGTGATGTTGAGATGTTTGAATTATTGACTCCCAAGTCCAGACAGTCTCATAATGTCTCATACCTTTGGAAATGAGTTGCAAGATATAAGATTTTCACCGGAAGTATCCAGAAAAGAGATGGTTCATATATTTCTCGTTTAGAAAGTTTATCACGAAAAAGCACGATGTTGGCTGATGTATGTTGAGGCCAGCACTGATGCACTTTGGATTGACTCCCTATTGCAGCTAGAGTCTCAGCAGGGCGAACTTGCGGGGCAGAATGCTATGAAAATCATGAAAGATGGTGGAAGGAAACTGTGTCATCATTCCTTTCATTGTGTGTTTTATGTCGGAGATAGCAAGATGTTCCTCCACATTTGTCCTGGCTGGGCAGGACATTCAAGAGGGAAGTCATGGAGGATCGCAAGGAATGCTGCGAGGCATGTGTTCCGTGTTGCGGCCGGGTCATCATGGATTGATATGGATTGGATGTTCCAGGTGTTTATGCAGATGAAATGCAAGCAGCACTCAATGTGTGAATTTTGATGAATCTTGTACAATACTGTGATATCATCAATCATATGTATCAACCAAAGCTCCATAGAGACGGCGTGTCGCTAGTTGCTTTATTGTTCGAAGATTTTGAGGAACAGTGAAGTGCGAACCAAGTTTTCCGAGACGAAGTTTGCAGCCCTCTTATGGTGCCCCTTGACATTGCAACTACATTTTTCATAATCAGTCCCAAGCACTGTAGTTTATGCTTGCGATGCTGCCAGTTCTGGCTTAACCATCATGCAAGATACAGTAAGTCTCCCTGCGCTGAAATTGCCGTGTCACATTCGATAGTTTTCTCTTCACGGCAAGGAAGTGGCAGAAGTCAAGGCATTTCTTCTGGCGGAGCAGCAGAAACAAGGTGCTAAGTAAAATCAGAACTTGGTGTATCCCCAACCTTACAAGTCGCAAAAAATGTTCCAGTCAGGATTTGGATATATTTGGCCTGGTTTTGGAGGAATCCCAATGGCAGACTGCAATTGGCAGGTCAACAACTTCGAGAGCTCAGGAAGTCACAGGCTGGCGTGGTGGTCCTGGTTCAGTTGAGAAGTAGATCCAATATGATCCAATCAGGTTGGCCAGTCCAACACCATTCAAGATGTGGGGGGGAGGCAGTTCGAGCTGATGCAACTGCAAGCAAGAAGTATTTCGAAAGGCACAAAAAAATACAAAATTACTTTACTTCGTGTGATCCCCACCATGACATTTATACATTTTCTTACTGGCAAATCTTCTGGCATTCTATCTGACATATCTTCTGACATTCTATTTGACATTCTATCTGGCATATCTTCTGGCATATGATCTGGCATATCTTCTGGCATATCTTCTGGCATTCTATCTGGCAAATCTTCTGGCATTCTAACTGGCATATCTTCTGGCACTCTATCTGACATATCTTCTGGCATTCTATCTGGCATATCTTCTGGCATATATTCTGACATATCTTCTGGCATTCTATCTGACATATCTTCTGGCATATATTCTGACATATCTTCGGGCATATCTTCTGGCATATCTTCTGGCATATCTTCTGGCATATCTTCTGGCATATCTATCTGGCATATCTTCTGGCATATTTTCTGGCATTCTATCTGGCAAATCTTCTGGCATTCTATCTGGCATTCTATCTGGCATATCTTCTGGCATATTATTTGACATTCTATCCTGGCAATCTTCTGGAGATCGTCTGGCATATCTTCTGACATTCTTTCTGAGTTCTTTCTAACTTCTTCGGCCATTATTTGTCCAAGATTCTTCCTACATGAGGTCCGGCAGGGAACACTTGGCGTGGATACTCGCGGTTGAGGTCCGGCAGGGAACACTGGGCGTGGATGGTCGTGGTTGAGGTCCGGCAGAGAACACTGTGGATCGCGGGTCGCAGTTGAGCAAGGACGACGAGGACGACGAGGACGACGAGGAGGACGAGGAGGAGGAGGAGAGGAGGCGGAGGAGGAGGAGGAGAAGGAGGAGGAGAAGGAGGAGGAGAAGGAGGAGGCAACTGACATAAAATCTAACAACCCTCACCTGGCAGGTGGGGAAAAAGGATGTACTGTTCAATACCATGCTGGCACCATCTGGCACCCATGATTCTATTCAGAGAAACTATTGAGAAACTGCTGATGGACACTTCGTCTAGTTCGTTGAGCTGCTTCTGGGATGTTGTAAATGAAGACGGTATGTGAACTGCGGCCCTTGACATCCTTGACATCCTTGACATCCTTGACATCCTTGACCATGACCGCATGACCTGTCTTCGCCATCCTTTGAATGGGTGGGTGGTCAAGTTTCCCACCGCAGGAAGGAATCCAGGAGTCTGTGGGTGCAGTTGCAAAGGACTGCGCTGATGCCGATTCCACAGGTCGAGTCTTCACCATGCCTTGTAGTTGTAATATGTTGAAACGATCTTGTAGTTATGAAGTTTAATGAAATCGAAATTCGACGAACCTCCGTGTTGTCATTGTATGTATCCAGTGATATCCAGTGTATCCCTTGATAAACATTGACCCAACATGACCCAACCCAATGTGAAATCATCGACCCCATTGACTTTGCGCAGACGATGTGGCCTGCTGGGAGCTGGCAGGAGTGGTGTGCTGGGCTGTCGGAGCTTCGAGTGGCTCTGACTCAGGAGACTTGGGACATCTTGGGACTCCAACTCAGGGCTGCAAAGGGCAAAAGAATTCAACAAGACTCCACTATAGCCCACCAAGATTGGCGTCAAGTTTCAGGTTCATGAAATACATTGTTGAATTTGAAATCATTTAAATACTATTAAATACTATTAAATACTATTAAATACTATTCAATACTATTAAATACTATTAAATACTCATGGGTGAAATCACGAAAGCTAGCGTCAGCTAGCTGGAGTCTTCTTGCTTTAGCAAGTATTGGGGGGGCTGCTCAAGGACATCACGTGATTTTTCACGCGAAAGGGGGCCCCCCCCCTCCCCCACCACCACCACCATCACCACCATCATCATCATCATCATCGTCATCATCATCGTCATCATCATCGTCATCATCATCGTCATCATCATCGTCATCGTCCTCTCCATCGTCCTCGTCCTCGTCCGCGTCCTCGTCATCATCATCATCATCATCATCATCGTCGTCCTCGTCATCGTCCTCGTCATCGTCATCGTCATCATCATCATCATCAGCATCCTCGTCATCATCATTATCTATCTATCTATCTATCTATCTATCTATCTATCTATCTATCTATCTATCTATCTATCTATCTATCTATCTATCTATCTATCTATCTATCTATCTCATCTATCATATCATCATCATCGTCATCATCATCGTCATCATCATCGTCATCGTCCTCTCCATCGTCCTCGTCCGCGTCCTCGTCATCATCATCATCATCATCATCATCATCATCATCATCATCATTCATCATTCATCATTCATCATTCATCATTCATCATTCATCATCATCATCGTCATCATCATCATCACCATCATCATCATCATCATCGTTATTCAATTACATTTTATCATTATTGGCAATTATTGTCATTATCACGAAAGCTAGCGTCAGCTCGCTAGAGTCTTCTTGCTTTAGCACGTATTCCGGGGCTCCCCAAGGACATCACGTGATTTTTCCCGCGAAAGGGCCCCCCCTGCCCCCTCCCCCATATATATCATTGTTATATATCATTGTTATATATCATATATCAATATATCATTGTTGCATCCTCGTTGGGACGAACAATGCCGCGACACGATGATGACAGTCCCTCCGCAACTCACCTCTTCCCTTCCTTCTTTCTCCTACCCCGCTAGCTTTCGTCATCCACCCCCGGCCTCAAGTGCTTTATTAAATACTCATGGGTGAAATGTTAATATTAAATACTCATGGGTGAAATGCTTAAACCAGAGGAACGTTGACCCCTAAAACCATTGGGCTTCCCCCTCACAATGAACCCTGGCCATCCCTGGCCCATGTGTTCTGTTGGGATCTGTTGGGCCTTCGAGTTGCCTTGCCCTGACCTGTACCAGCGTGGAGCAGTAGAACACGAGACGAAATATTGGATCAGTTGGGACGGGAACAGGCTGGATAATGCTGGATATCCCATTCCAATCTATTTCCAATCTATATTAATCCAATTGAATCCATGCATAGCCAGAATTTAGTCCCACTCCAAGGATGTCAGTAGGCGAATGTCCTACATTGTAAGGCCATGTAATTACGACTAGGGCTCAGCTATCCTACGAATCCGCAGAGTCTGGTCATTTTTGCAATTCAAGTGACAATCAAGTGATATATCAAGTGATCAACGCTGTCAAGATAGAAAGCATGGAAAAAGAATTGCCACCCCCTTTGTAAAGCAGTAACCACTGCGTTGCAGATCAAAACACCTCTCGGCAGGATGTGGATTCCTCCCAAAGACAGGAGGAGCAGGGTCAATGACAGTCCTATGTACGGTTACGTCATGTCATCCCTACATGTGGCACTCACAGGCCGCATAGGATAGAGGGAGCTGCGAGAATCATTTTAAGGAGCATGATGAGCATGGTAGCCCTGGTAGCCCATTCAAGCTTCATTATATTTCATTATCATTTCATTATCCACTGTTCGGCTGCTGTGGATGATTGATGATGATTGGCTAGTTGTAGATCTGTCAGCTCTCCTGATGGCCTTGGCGCAGGAGAGCCTGGCGCTACAACGTGCCGGAGTACAGGCCACATGGTCACAAGAGCACAAAGGTATTGGGTTTTCGCATTTGGAGGGACACCGAACTGTAAATTCCACCAATGACATCCAAATGAGTAATTTGAGTAAACATCTCATCAGTGAGGCGGCCTGGCTCTCATATGCTCTCATTTTTGAGTTTTTTGGTGTTTTGTGTTTGTCAGATCAGCTGGGTTACCGTGGACGTGGACATGGGATGATTTCCAACAAGTGTCGTTTTCGTCGTCGTACCCATTTTCCAGCTCCCTGATTTGCTAGATTTGATCACCATCGACATCGATCGACATGTTCTGCCAGTGATTTCCCACGCTTCGCTTGGACAAAGAACGATTTGGAATCATCTGGACAGATCATGATACGCCCATCCCCGTTTGAAAGGGGTCGACCCTCTTATAAATGGTGTATATATAGGCATTTTGTAGATACAAGAAGCCCCCTAACCGGGGCATTTTGTAACAGGACACCTAAAAGTCAAAGTTGTACATTTTGAAGTGTTCATTTTGTAAGAGTTTTGAGGGGCCAACTCATTCTATAAGACCATCAAGTTTGTTTTTGGAGTTTTTTTGTAAGCTTAAAATTTAAAATGCTGTTATTGAACATTTAAAAAAAGAAACTCAGCAGGCTGTGCAATGACATTTTGTAAGGAGATGTCGTCAAGAGTAGAAGAACTATTTTGTGAGAATAGAATATATGCTTTTTAGGCATTTATACACATTATTGTTCAGATCTGTGCATGTTTTTGATTCGGCTCAAACATCTGATAGCTGTTTTGGCTATTTTCGAAACCACAGCGTTGACACAGCAAAATGTAAAACACCCTTTCATGGCAGCTTCCTGGGGCTACAAGCACCTTGTCATTTTGTAAGGCACAGTCCAAGTTTTATGGCAGCCATTTTGAGTTCAATTTCTTTTTGGATTTAGTGGAGGCACCAACTTTCTTCTCAACGGGTGTTGTGTCGGCCAAGGTTCTTTTGCAAGTTGTAAGTGTGGCTACGCTCACGGCTATCTCCTATTTTCATTTTGTACATGTTCTTTCGTGTTCAACTGTCATGTGTTTTTTTGTACCATTAACACAAACGCAAGACATCATGACAGGAGTTCTGGTAGGCAATGATGCCAAAGAAACAAAAATACAAAAATACAAAAGGTGGCAAAGAAAAAAAATCCTAGGCTGCTTGAAAATCAACGAGACCGGGAAAGAAATGCAGGGAACCGGAAGTTGTTGCCTTACAGATCCTTACAGAATGATACCCAAAAATGCTATCTGAAATCACAACTTCTTATAAAAAGGTCATCGAGTGGGATACAACATTCATATCATGAAGAAAGCTGTCACCTTACAAAATGATGACGGATTTTAGAGTCGAATGTGGGTGCTAAAAACCTATGCTTTTTGTAAGGGCCCAAATTCCCAAAAACCGATCCATTTTACAAAGGTTTTCAAAATCCCACCAGTTTATGCTTACAAGAAGCCGGGTGCGACCCTTCCCTCAAATTCGAACCCGGATATACGTCCATGATACGTCATTCCTCCAGGAGTCCCTCGTCCAGCTACAGGGCGCCGTCTCGATGGAACTGGGAGAGGTCACTTGACACCCATGGATCTTGTGTTGTAAGGCTGTGAGGAAGGTTGCCATCCAAGTCAAGGGCCCTAAAATATCGTAAACCGGGAGTCTTCAAAATCTCGTTTGTTTCAGCTCACAGACTGACGGGCTACAAGTCCCACAGATTGTTAACAGTTCCAATTTCTTCCCAAAGCATCCTAAAGCAACTTGCAGGCATTCATTTTATGCGGAACGTGCACAAAAATGGGTTCCCAGCACGATGACTTCTTTTGGACATTGATTTGCCTATTCAATTCTGTGGTGGAACTTTTGATGATGCCATTTGAGGCTAGACGTCATATCTCAGAATTCATGGAAGAAGAGGTGGACTATTGCTGTACAGCCACTGGTTGGAAGCTAATCAAGGAGCCAAATCAGTTGCTTGAAATTTCACTGTGCCTGTTTTGGGGGGAGTTTTAGGAACTGTGTGTTGTTCATCATAAAGTCATGTTCTCACATTTTGCAGACTGAGAAAAAACGACAAGAAATGTGCACACGGACCAGGAGTCAGACACCATTCAAGGAATTATTTCCCTGAAGGTTTTCTTAAATTTGCCAAAAAAGATTTTAAAAAAACATGCGAATCAAATCTGGTATGGTTCTTTTCTCAGCAAAGCTTCAGGTGGTGCTCAGGGTTGTGTCAGATTTGTTGAGTTTGAATGTCTCGCAGAGCCATGATTAAATTAAAGTAAACTCGTCCTCCGAAGCTGAGCAGCAATGCAAGCCCATTTGACCCCGGCACACCATGTTCGTTGGAATGACATCATTCGCTTCGAGCAAGGGATTCGACAAGATTGTGTTTGTACTTGTCCACTATGTCCATCGCAATGCTGCCTTACATGGTTGTTTCCATCAATGATAGAGTTCAAACACCCCTAACAAGATCAAACAAGTTTCTCAATTATCAAGTCACGTGGCAAAAACTCTACCTCCGCTGCCTCCGCTGGTCCTTTGGTATTCTTTGTCCCGGTTCTGATGGTGACGCTCCTCTGCCGGCGACCCGATGCCGGCTACGGGTCGGGTTCCAGCAGCAGTGGCTGTGGTCAGGAGCTCAGCGCACTTCTCTCCAGGACTGGTTTGGGAAGCTCTTGGACTCGGTCCTTAAATGTCCCAAAATCTACCAAAACTATCCAAAAACATCCCAAAACTAGTTTTTTGAACGTCCATGGCGTCCATTTCTTTTTGATATTGCAAATGTTTTTGCACTGGTTGAATGTCCATGAATATCCTCTCAAGACAAGCACACAATGTTTGGACCATGGAAGGTAAAAGATGAGTTCCTATATGATGCATGCCAGGTATTCTGGATCTTTTCTGTGAGTTTGCTTAGTTTGTTAGGTGCAAATAAATTCTGTATGTTGTTGCCCTTGAGCTCTACCATGTTTGCTGATGTTTGAGCACAATTTGAAGCATATGTAGCTTCAGTGCATGAATGGACTTCGATGCAGTCAGCGTTGTGTCCATCAAACAGAGCGTTTAACAAGTGATAGCAAGTTGCTGTGAACATCTGTGAACCTAGCTAGAGTCATCGCAGGCAGCTGTTTGCCAGTAGACCAGTTTCCGAAAGTTTTTTGTGCTTACTGCAACAACAAACCCTTCGAAATCATTTTGATTGCCTACCTCATTATGTTAAATGGTTTTTCTTCATTGCGACCACAATGCTAGTGCAAGATTATGATATTCCAAATCATCCTTGTTAAATTTAAAGATATCGTAATCTCAGATGTTCATAGGATTTGTTTTTTTCTTATTTCTTCTTGACCAGACTCTGAGGTGCGGGAGATTCGGAGCCTTCCGCCGAGCCGCTGGCGCAATGCATTGGAATCACTCAGGAGGTTAGATGGAGGAGCCGGTCTGAAGTCAGGGCCCAAAGGCCCCAAACAGTTGGTTTTCAGGCAATGAAAACGACAGTTTGCTCAGGTAAGTCTTGCTTGCAAGGGGACCTGTGCTGTTAGCACAAGCGTGATGTAAGAGCTACAAGATCCTGGAAAGCATTCTTCTAACTTAGGAGACACAATGGTAGAATGCCGTAGAGTGGTAACTCACGTGCCAGCCGAAGTACCATTTCAGATATTTCAGCGCAGCCGTGAAAGGGACATTGTGCCATGAGCCATGGCGCAGGGTTCCCTCAGGCACACTGCTACAACTGCGATCAATTGTGTATTCAGTGTATTGCATTCGGAGTCCTGCACTTGTCACTCTGGCAAAATCCAGCCCAAGAACACAGCCCCGTGCGTTTACACATTCAGCTTTCCCATCATTGCACAAGTAGTTTAGTTTGGCAATGTTACTTGAAAGGTACATGATCTATCATACCTCAGGTTCATTGTTGTCCATGTAACTGTTCTGGCTCTAGAGCTCGACCTAGGTAAACACAAGACCTCGTCACAAGCAGTCAGAGGAAAACAGACATTTGCGGAAACAGTACTTCTTTGTCACGTTAGTTCCTCTCTTTTTCGAGTTGGTAGCGGAGCCGGGAACCCCGGCAGTAACCCCCATTTAAGGTATCTGCTATACCCTAAGGGTCGACTCGACTGTTTTCATTTTCTTTTCATCCTTACTCCATTGATTGTCATCATGTTCACCGCCGTGCTGAAGTTGTGTGCCGTGTTAGTAGTGGCACTGGTGGGGTCTGTCTCAGCCAGTACTGGGCTGGTGATCAAGAGTCGCAATACCAGCGCTCTTGTGATCCAGTCCAGTGCGGTTGGGGCAGGCTCGATCAGTGTCACTACACACTGGTATGCAGCGAGCAATGGCCGCAAAGCCCCAGTACAGGCCAGGTCCGAAGGCGAGTACAAGCCCAGTCTGGTGAATGGGGATCTTTGGAGGCAGGAGCTGAATTCGACCCTGGTGCGGCTGCACCACTCAAGGAGGAAGTTCAAGATGAACCCTCGAGATCAGCGTAGGGCAGAGCTTTTGCGTAGGCGGCTTAGACGGCAGCAGAGATCAGTATTTGAAAGATTGCTGAGCATGTACGACTCTAAGCTGAAACATCTAAAGTCCCGTCACAAGGAACTCTGTGAGCTGGTCTATGGGAAAGATGCAGCCATTAGATCCAGGAAACAGTGCATGAACGGATCTAGAGCAGGCAATCGGAAGGTGAAGTCTCCTGAAGCCCATGGCAATTCGGGTTCGATGACCGCTGGTCACCGTGAAGGTAGATCGCTCTCGGACTCGACACTGGTGCTAGCCGCTGGAGGCGGCCTCAGCACATGTGCGTTAGTTGCTTGCATGGTGCCAGGAAGGAGTAGCCATCCAAGATTGCCCCCCGCATGGAGTCCAGAAATGGAACATCAGTATAGCTTTAGCACTTGGTCTAGAGACATCTTGATTTGGAGCATTGCTACGGATGGGGATGCATCTCGGAAGGCGGCTAGTGTGATTTCTCAGCTGCAGGGATCAGCTAGGGAGTTCAGCAGAACACTTCCGCCGCAGACCATTCTGACAGGGGGGACCGTAAATGGTACCCAAACCGACCCACTAACGTTTCTGATGTATCAACTCAGCACCCGATTCGCCAGGCTAGGTGAGGAAGTCAGGCTAGGGGCAGTAGGAGATCTGTTGTCATTTGGAAGGGAATCCAATGAACGGATCGACACTTTGCTGACCAGGTTTGATACTACCCGCATGCGTGCGGCAGAGACAGGTGGGCTCGCCCTGAGCTATGCTGGTCTTTCTTGGTTGCTGATCCGAGCAGTTGGTGTCTCGGATTCTCAATTGATCCAATTACTGCAGCCACTCGGTGGTGCTCTCCCTGCTGATGAACAGCAGTTCACGGAGTTGAAAGGTGCCATTCGACGCATGGGTAGGATCATTGAAAATGCACCAGGAAATATGTCCAATATGTTGCGGGGTAGACAAAATCCAACACACAGTTACCATATTCAGGACGATCACACATGGAATGAAAATGTACCCACATCTCAGTATGACCAACCCAGTAGTTCATGGCATGACCACAGTTCTTGGCAATCCCCATGGCAGTCATCCGAAGCATACCCTACTTATACACAGCCACATGATCCATACGTGTATTTGTCAGATGGTCAGGGTGACAGTGGCACCGACACCGATACCAGCAGTGACTATGGAGATGAATCCTGGCCAGCTGCTGAGGGTGCCACGGCCAATGAACAGGCTGCTGAGCTCTACTGGGCCTATTCCCGTGCCAAGGCACGTTGGAGGTCATTCATGGGCAAGCCGACCCGAAAAGCTCGAAGGTTTGCTCGCAGAGCCATCCATAAAGGTGGAAAAGGTGGTAAGTCAAAGCATGGAAAACCCAAAGGCAAGATCATCAATACTTCATCTTACTTGTCCGAACTCAATGAATCCCAGCTCATGGAAATTTTCCCTGCCTTTAGGGCAAAAGGTGGAAAGAAAGGGGCAGGGAGTGGCAAGGGCAAGGGCAGAAAGGGCAATCCAAGAGGCCCGGATGGACGTAGGATGAAATGCCACGAATGTGGTTCGGAAGAACATCTGGTCGCCAAATGCCCCAGACGGGCTGCCGCTGGTGACACTTCGCAGAACCTGTTTGTAGACTTGGATACCGTCGACCAAATTCCCCCAGGGGTAATCACATCAACCACGGTCCTCATGGTTAATGAAGTGGATGTCAATGTTGGACAGGAATCCGGAACTGATCATTGGTCAACAGTTTCTGGCGGACCTCCCTCAAATGCATCCACGTTGCCAGCTGTACCTCAGGACCCGTGGGCCAACAGTGACCCTTGGAGGCGGTACCACGAGAGCAGGACAGGGAGGCGGGTCGTTGGGGGGATTGTGAACCCTATGCCACCACTGCCGCGCACGACCCGGACAGTGGACATGGCCGACCAATCCTTGTATATGCAGAGTGTCTTCAACGGCCTGAATGGCCTGATGCATCCGACCACGGAACCACGATCATTCGGACCGCCACTGATGAACCAATTCACCCATAACACCCCACTAGCCACTAACCCAATGAATAATCTTCCCCAGAATAACCCCACTAATACACAGGGCAGAAATGTAAACAATGAACCATTTTCACAGCAACCTGTTGCAGAATCGACTACTATTCAAGAACCATATGTTGCCCAAAACATGCAACCACCACCAATGCAATTACCACAGGTCCAACGGCACGAAGTGTCGCAACACCCACTGATCGTGGGACCAGGGGAGATCCCCACGGTGATCCTTCGGCATCCGGCACCGGAATTACCAGAATGGGCGTCAATGCCTGAGTTCAATTTCCTGCAGGGAACTGCCTCGGAGGTGCATGCACCGACCTACCATCCGATTGTTTCGGAAAATGCTATCAGCACTCTTGACCCGATCCGTAGTCAAGTTGTGGGGGACTTTCATCAGGCAAGCCAGCTGCGTGAGGTCCCAATAGCTTCTAGAACATCCGGACAGGTCAGTGAACCAGCATTCAACCATCCGCAGGTACGTGCTCTTCATCATCAACACCGGACGATGATGACCTTGCAGGAGATGAGGAACAGAGGCTCGGAAGGTTCGAGGAGTGAGGTGAATCCGGCCCCCACTGCTGTGCCCTCGAATAATGCAGAACCCATGGTAATACCACATGCCGAACACACCAATGTTGAATACTTAGGGGATGAACACCGCTGCAGCATCTGTTTGGAAGAATATAGTGCAGGAGAACAACTGGTGCGATTGACCTGCAGGCATACCTTCCATGAAAATTGTTGGACTGAAGTTCTTTTGAGGGAAGAAAATCCAACATGCCCATGCTGCCGTGGTGGGGGACATGTAGTTGCACATTATCGCTACATTGCACCCACATCTCCAAGAGCAGATCAACATGATGAGTTTAGGACACCACATGGGACACCCACTTTTCCATGGTGGCCTGAGACAGCAGAGGCGTCTGGAGCCACAACAACTTACCATTCATCCACCCAAGTGCCTGGTCACCAATCAATTGTAGTTGATCCCGGGGCATGGACCAATCTAGCAGGTCAGCAGTGGGCTGAACGCCAAGCCACAGCCGCGCGGAATGCGGGCTTGAGGTCGACGCGTAAGTCCATGACTAATCCAATGGCCGTCAGGGGAGTAGGACAGGGTACTCAAAGCTGTACGCATGTTGCCACATTGCCGATAGCAATACCCAACATCATCCACCCCCGATCTCAACCGGAAGAAGGTGATGGTCCATTGGTTAGGGGAGAATCTGTATCATTCAACTTCGAAACCCCAATGGTAGAAGGGGAGGGCCGTGACCTCCCGGCACTACTTGGCTTGAGGAGCATGAGCAATCACAACGCCGTGCTGGAAATGGCACCTGGCAGGGAAATGCTCACCCTCACAGCCACGGGTAGCTATACCATTAGCTGAGGATCGGACGCGATTCACATTCCACTTGAGAGGGCTCCCAGTGGACATCTTGTGTTTAGGACTGACGCATTCCAGAGCATTCCCAGGAGAGGTGGTGGTTTACCCCCATCGGTCTATGGGTTATATAGCCATATAGCCATATGAATCGTCAGTACTAAGAAACCCCAGATGTTCCCATTGGTGTAGCCCCAAGTGATAATCCGTATGCAGATGTCCCCGAAACCCCAGCAGAAGCACCTGCCAGATCATCCACAGAAGCCCCAGCCAGGAGTGCAACACGAACTGGACAACCATCTCCAGTATCACCATCACCAACACCATCACCTGCATCACCATCACCACTGCCAAAGACAGGACAACCATCATCAGAACCACCTCCAGCACCAAGACCAACACCAACACCTGCACCACCATCACCAATACCAAAGGCCGAACCACCATCAGCAGAACCAGCTCAACCATCGATGCCAACACCAACTGAGAGTACAACATTTCCACCAGCACCACCACCTGAAGCGACTGTAGCAGCAGTTCCAACATACCTAACACCACAGGCAACAGTGATGACAGCAACAACAGAATCAGACACAGCCAAAGCAACGACTCCGATCAAGGCCATGCCGGCGAAACTTGGTGAGCCTGCAGCAGCAGCACCAACAACCACCATGCAAACACCCACACAACCAGCAAAAGCAGCAACGCCAACCATCGCAACAACAGCACCTGCAAAACCGCCGACACCAACACCATCACAACCACCACATCCAATTCCGGCGATGCCATCGCAACATCATCCACCGCCAGCGAAGCCAGCGGCAACAGCTACTCCTGAACAATCAATGCCAGCACGACTACCAGCACCAACACCATCATCTCAACCAAAACTACCAATGGCAAAAGCCCCAGGACCTATCAACAGACCAAGGTCGCCTGCTGACACCCCTGCCAAGGCAGTTGCGGAGGCAGAAACGGGAGCAGTGCCGACACGGTCCGAACCATCCAGAACTACAACCACCACACCTGGCCCCAAAGCCACGACTGAAAGAACATGGCGTGGGGCAGGTAAAGCCGCGACACCTCATTCACAGCAAACACCAGGAGCAAAGGAGTCAGCACCAAAACCATCAACACCAGCTACAAGAACACGAAGAGCCACTGACACTGCTACAACTGCAACAGCATCACATTCATCAACGCGCATCGCGCCCAGTAAATCACCATCACCTGTTAGGTCACCCTCTAGTGGCACCGACGTGGCGGCAAAAGCCAAAGCACTGAGGCGAGTTCCCCGCCCAGTGCCTAAGGGTCCGCCACGGGGGTCGGTGGGAGCCACTGTTACCGGCGCAACGCCGGCCAGTAAGGCACCACCTCCAAAGGCCCCGGAGCCTGGAGTGACCATGAGTGTGGGGATTGAAGGCCTATCGATGCCGGTAGAGGTACCTACCCCAACAGTCCCCATTAATTTAGCCGGACCTCCTAGAACGATTCCACCTAGACCTGGGGCCCCTAATGAATCAGGAACAATGCTAAAGGAACCCCCAGCAGAGCCATCCTCATCCATGAGGGCACCAGTGACACCACCAAAAGAGCCCCCTGGACCTCCACCAATGCAGCCGAAGGAACCGCCTGGGCCACCACCAGGGTGGACCCCTGAAACTAGTGAACACCCTCCTAAGGCTAAAGCTAGAGTAAGGATTGGATGGGGCGAAGGTGAAGTCAGAATGACGTCCGAAGTGAGATCAATGAGACCACGGGGTAGGGACCAGTAACTCCACATGCATACCTGGCTGAAGATGATCTATTCCAACCACCGACCAAGGCCCTGATTCTAGATGAACATCATGAAGTATCAGCCTATTTCCAACGACACCAATATGAAGTAGATGTTATTGACCCTCGGACTATCTTGTATACCAAACATCAAGCCCCGAAGAATATCAGACTTGGCCATTACAAATTTGTTTGGATAAATGCCCCCATTCGAGGTAAGCACATCCCCCTGATAAATATAGTGCTTGTTTAGAAGAGGTGAGGCAGTTGCTTTTAGCATCCGAGGAGTCAAACACCTTCTGTGTCTTGATTGGAGCTTTCGGCGGAATTTGGAGACATCCTGGCATTGAACAAGTTGCCAAGACCGAACACTGGAAGAAGTGCTACCATAGGTTATGCCATTTCAGTTTGAAAGTAGACTATTCCTCCAAGCATCCGTCCAGTGCATGCATTGTGACCTTGTCATTTGGCCTGCCGTCCATTGTTAGTCACTCATGTAAATGTGAAGTGAACACCCATTACATGGACTGGCTAAAAGAATACTGTGACAAGCAGCGATGCGATGCCATGCGCTCCATATCTATAGTCGTACTCAAAGAATGTGCATCCGAGATGACGATTGATCCCAAGGGTGAGGTGTGCACTTCAACTTCACAGGGAACACCCGACTTGCACGGTACAGACCAGACGGTCGGCCGTGAAACCGATGAACATTTAAGAGAGGATCAACAGGATGCATATCCCACTTGGCAGAAAGTTCAGCAGAAAGAAAAGGAGAAGAAGCTTAAAGCTGAGGGTAGACATAATCCTAAGAAACGCAAGTTCGTCATTGAAGACCACCACGACGACTGCGGTAATGATCTTAGTGGATTAGGCCCCCATGTAATGGAAGAGGATAACTTAGCCCCCCAAGATTTAGCCCTTTTCTTAATGACCAATTATGCCAATTACAGAGTACGCCAATCTGAATCACTCGAGCATGCATTGATTCAAGCCAGCGCCGACTCGTCACCTTTAGATGTCATTGAGATTTGCGGTGGTGAAGCCAGATGCACCACAGTAGCCATCCGCAGAGGACTGAGAGCTGGAGACAATTTTGACATCATTTGTTCATGTGACTTGAATGATGAATCCAATCAAAACAAAGTCATCAAGTATATAAAGGAATCCAAACCTTTGGTTACTATCATGGCACCCACGTGCACACCTTATGGACCCATGTCAAACATGGTCAAACATGTCAATTGGGAGTCATGGAAGAGAAGTTTGGATTATGCACGACCTCATGGAAAATTTTGTGGACGTGTTGCATTACTTGCTGAAAAGATGGGTTTATTCTTTATAACAGAACAACCACATCCATCAAAACTTTGGGAAGAATCCGAATGGCAAGAAGTATTAAAATTGTCTACTACTGTCAGCATCGTGATTCACCAATGTATGACAGGCCAAAAGGGCCCTGATGGTGGACCAGCTAAGAAACCCACGAGATTCATCGCCAATCATAGGGCTCTCTTAGAACCATTGACTAAGTATGTTTGTGACGGAAGTCATGAACATGAACTACTCGAAGGAGGGAAAGCTAGCCATTGCAAATTATGGACATGGAAACTAGCAACATCTATAGTGGACGGAATAACCAACCTTCGAGAACTGGTCAACTCTAGGGAGTATGCCTATCCAACTATCGGCACGAGCACTGATGCATCCGAGCCAAGTAGTGAACCCGCTGACGATCCAGATAAGAGACCAGCAGTTTGCCCAGGATGTAAAGGACATCTAAATAGAAATGATCCAAGGCACACTCGTGATCCTGACACCTGTAAATATCCTTTAGATGCCCCCGTAATATGGACATGCCCTGGATGTAAGAAGATGAAACCTGCTGGTGACAGTTCACATACTTATGCCCAAGGTGAGTGCAAACACATGACCATAGCTCACCGTAAGGGCATTCATCGAAAAGGCCATCATCCCAGAGAACCAGCCAAGCGGGCTGATGAACTTCCGGTTCAAGACTCTCAGGCTCAACTGCCTGATGGAACCGATTTGGGAGCCGGTGAAGGAGCTGCTAGTAGTTCAGCCGTAGGGGCAGCACCTCCAGTAGAAGACAGGATTGTCCCCTACAATCCAGATGACGGCGAACCCGCTGAGAGCAGACTCCGAGGCCCTTATCGAAAGTTCCGGGATGCGGCCGCATTTAGTGAACATCCATCTGACTGGTCTAGATTTGATGTCACTCATAGTCTAAAAGACTTGAGAAGTAGCCATGAACCAACTATTATTCGAACACTCAGGAAGCTACATTTAAGATGGTGGCATGCAGGCCCCACCAACATGACTAGCGTTTTAAGAAATGCAGGCATACCTGAAGAAGTCATAAGCTACATTCCTGACATCATTTCAACTTGCCGCGAGTGCCGCAAGTGGGCACCGAAAGCCAAAGATACTCAACCCTCTGTCTCTTTGGCCATGAATTTCAACGAAGTAGTAGAAACCGATTTGTTGTTCTATCGAGAATTTGTTGTACATCATTTTATTTGCAGAGCGACCAGATGGCATGTTGCTGTGGAAACTCCTAACAAAACAGAAGATCAATTAATCACCAATTTTCACACAGCATGGGTATCCATCTTTGGCCCACCTCAACAGCTTGTCACCGACAGTGAGGCTGGTTTGACTTCATCCAGTGCTGAAGCAAGATTGAAGCGCATGGGTGTAGTCTTAAAGGTAAGAGGCAAGGACCAACACGCTCGGTACATCGAAAGGAGAGGAGCGATCTTAAGACATGCTATGCATGTGATGGAATCCCAAGCCATAAGAGAAGGTATTGACATCAACTTCCCATCATTACTTGCCAATAGCGTCTTTATGGGTAACGCACTAACACATGTAGGAGGAGTTACACCCTACCAGGTAGTGATGGGAAGACAGCCAGCTTGCCTTCCGCCAATCACCGACAATGCCGGCTTGGAAGAGAGAGTTGATGCTCGCATCCGCGAACTTGCATTGCAGTCTATGGTTTCAGCCACGAGTGCATCTCGTATCAAAAGAGCACTGGGGTCCAAAACTGCCTTGTCGGGAGAAAACCGTTTTGCAAAAGGAGACTTGGTAGAGTTATACCGAACGCCCCCGAGCAAAGACATGAGTGGCTGGACCGGTCCATATGAAGTCGTAGAGTGTGTAGCCGCAGATGGCATTGTAGCTCTTAAAATAAATGGACAGACCAGACCATATCGCCTCCAGGATGTACGCCCAGCACAATACTATGCAACAGTTTCTCTTTACGGACACACCAATGCGGATATCTGTTTGAATGCCATGGAATACATCCATCAATTTTTGAATGAACTCCCTGATGGCCGTGTTGAAGTTTTTGGGTATGTAAATGACAGACTGACAAGAACCACCAAACGATGGCCCAAAATTTCAAAAGCACTAGAGTTCATCATAACCAATTCCCTCCAGATGGATGATATCTGCACTGTAAGAATTGGACATAAAATCAAACAGCTGCAGGATCTGGAAGACAGATACCGCAATGTGATTTTCAATTGGAACATGAACAACCCAGATGCAATGCTCATACATGTTGCCGATCATCCAAGACAAAACATCAATAAAATCTTTGGTCCACAGGAGTCCTTCGTGGCAACCATGCAGTGTTTTATGCTAGACAGAGATGTCGGAATGACACTTGATGATTTCGAGGAGAAAGTGCTGGACCGTCCGTCGGCTATGGCGCATCTCGATCGAGAGATCGAGGTGGGTCGTAGTGATGGGCGGCTCAGTACGATCGCTGAGGAATCTCAAGTTAGCATTGACTCTCCCGAGGTTGAAGCATTGTACATACAACACTTCGAAGGTGCTCCCAAAGAAATCCAAAGTGATCTCAAGGAGCTGTGCTGGGTAGTTCTCAACGAACCGGTAGATGAAGTATCAGATGTGGAGATTAAAGATGATTGGTGTTATTTTTCAAGTCCAGACAACCATAATGATTGGGATTCAATACCACCAACATTTAGTCCAGATTTCGACGAGTATGATCACACTTTTGAGTTTGATGAAAATGATGAACCATTCCTTGAAGTGTTGATCTCAGAGAACATCACTGAATGCTTCCAAGACAGTCGCGATGTGTCTAAACCCAACTTAATGAAAGTATTCCTTAATGCAGAAGCCAAGAAAGAAGTCATCGAGAGAGATACGGACTTGCTCACAACTAAGGAATTAATTGACCATCGCAAGGAAGTTGATGAAGCAACTGTTAAAGAGTATGAAACCTGGCACAAATATGGTTGTTTTGAACGAATCCCCAAAAAGAAGTGTAAAGTTCTGATCGACGCCAAGCTAGTTTCTAAGTGGAAGTATGTAGACGGGAAGCGCATCATCAGGATGCGATTGGCCTTGCGAGGGTTCAAGGAACCGCAAACCGAAGATGAAGTGAACTTCTCGGCCACTGCGCAAAGAACATCCCAAAAGATTCTAGCTAGTGAAGCAGCCTGCCACAAAGATTGGATCTTTGTCGCTGTGGACATAAGCAAAACATTTCTTCAAGGGCTTACATTTTCCGAGATGAACAAGTTGACTGGAGAGCCCGAGAAACACATAAGCTTTACCGTCCCGGCAGGAACAGCCAAACATCTCAGGCGGATCCCAGGATATGAAGATTTTGATGAGCGAACGGAAGCTCTCAAATGCTTGAAGCCTGGCACTGGCTGTAGAGACGCTCCCAGAGCATTCAACTTGAGGCTAATCAACATCCTCAAGGAATTAGGGTTCCGAGCATCTTTGTATGACCCCCAATTGTTAATGTTACATAAGAAAGGAACCCTAGTCTTAGCCATAACCGTCCATGTAGATGATATTAAAATGGCAGGTATGAAATCAGAAATAGACTCTTTGGTTAAAACTCTGGAAGGACACTTTGGGAAATTGACGTATCAAGAAAGTGAATTTACAAACTGTGGTATTTGTCATAAAAGACTCCCAGATGGAACCATCACTCTTGATCAGACAGAATATCTTAGTGCATTAAAACCTATAAACCCAAAACACTATGCCAATCTCCAGAAGGACGCACAATGCCCCGAGCACCTCAGAGCGCTGTATTGGAGCTTGTTAGGAGCCGTTGCCTATTCCGCCCTAACACAGGCGTGGGTCTTAGTCTATATAATTTCCCTCCAACGTGTAACTCAGAACCCCACTGTTACACATGTCAAAAGACTGAATGCACTCACCCGAGAGCTTCAACGTCGTCCCCAGAGATTAGAGTATAGCTCAATGACTTGTAGCAGGGTTGTTGAGCTATATTCCGATTCAGCGTTCTCCAGAGAAAATGATAAGGGATACGCTTTGAGAGGTGCGGTGTATCTTCGAATGGGAACTGATGTAAAAGGAGTGAAGAGATGCCATTTGATTGAGGCTGTCTCTCAATCTCATAAGCTCGTGGTGCGCAGCACATTCGCCGCTGAGCTGTTGGCACTCACTGCTTCCGTTGATCAAAGTTTTATAATCATAACCACCCTTCATGAAATGTGTTTCGGACCCCTTAGTCCTCAATCCAGTATAAACTTACGAGAAAATGGCGGTTACCTTATCGAACTCTATGTCTGGATAGACGCCAGGTCCGTTTTCAGTGCGGTGGAAAATGAAAACTTCAAATATCCAACGGAAAAGTCACTACTTTCTCATATCTCATGGATAAAGCAGCTGACCATTTCGAAGATTATCACGATTTTAGGATGGGTCGACACACGCGACATGATAGCCGATGGAATGACCAAAGGTTCCATCGATCGGTCGCAATTAATTAATGCTATGAAGGGGTACGCACGAAGACTACACCCCGCTGAATTCATGAAGACCAGAGGGACACGTCCTCTGGCAAACACAGATACCGAAGTTTGAGCTCGAGCCAGTTACAGCATCTCACCAACTTACAGGAGAACACCCGACTTGAAAGGCACATGATCTATCATACCTCAGGTTCATTGTTGTCCATGTAACTGTTCTGGCTCTAGAGCTCGACCTAGGTAAACACAAGACCTCGTCACAAGCAGTCAGAGGAAAACAGACATTTGCGGAAACAGTACTTCTTTGTCACGTTAGTTCCTCTCTTTTTCGAGTATGTTTAGCATCATATATACGTATGCTTAGCTTTGCAGCTTCTTGATTTCTGCTCCAAAACAAATCATCATGTAGCTTCCTCTACTAGTCCAGCAGAAGTCAATAGCCTTGCTTCTTTGACCCAGCAGCAATGATTGTGCTGATGCGATAGGAAGCACTCGCCCCATCCTCACAAGTAGGTGTTTTGAATAGCGAGGTCCAGTGTGCTCTCGATTGATGCTGTCGTGGAATGTTGTGGAATGGCGTTCTTGGTATTGTGTACTCAGGACTCATGATATCCATTGAATTCCGTTGATATCCCCGTCAGAGCCCTGCAGGAGTGGGCAACAATGTTGCAGTGAGCCTCCAAGCTGCACCGAGCCAACAAAACTAACGACAACGATGTTTCATGTCGGGATAGGCCTTCGGCACAGTAAGAATGCAACCGAGTTGCTGGGGGTTGAACTTGGTCTCTTTTTGGATAAAGACTAGTCTCTGTCCAGTTAGATCACTTAGATCCCGTTAGATCCTCTGGGTCTATGTTTCAAAGTAGGTTATGTAGCGTTGTCGCTAGTACACCATATCATCACCATAGGACCATATCAAATCTATCAACAGCTTCTGTCCCTAGGAATTCCCTAGGCGTTTGCATGAAACTGTGCGGGCAAGCCCGGCAGTGGCCCCACGCTCTCCAGTTATTTGCAGAGCTAATGGCTGCAGGCAGGGTGTTGTGGTTGCGCCAGATGCTGCCTCGCAGAGTTCTTCCATTGTTCCATGATTTGGCATAGTTTCCCTGCTAGAACGACCCAGCACCAACTCATTTAAAGGCTTTAGAAGAAGCACTGATGTGTTTGTTTCCTTTGTACCAGTGCAGGGGAAGAATTTCAAGAAAATTGTGTTGTATCAGGCGAGCCAAACAAGTCAAACAAACAGTTTGCTAATACTAATGACATCGTTCCTGTTGCCGTTGATGAAAGCTATGTAAATCCAACTGAAATTGTGCATCTTGCTTCTGTCCCTTATGAACAGTCAAAAACTTTCAAAAACATGCTCTAGTGAATTTGCATGGATTTGTCATATGCAATCTGCTCCACATACCTTAAAAATAGAGATCCAGAGATCCAGCATTCCAGAAACATTATCCGAACAATTTGAAGACCCCATTTGGACCAGTGACCACTTTTGAAGTCAAAAAAATATGTGATAATGAATTAATGAATAGATAATACATATAATACATATTCAATCATATTCATGTACATCATGTATGCATTTTGTACATCATGTATGCATTTTGTACATCATGTATGCATTTTGTACATTATGTATGCGTGTTTTGCATTTGTTTTGCGTTCTCCGATGTTCTCCGTCACCTTTGTGCAACTCCGAGCCCTGCACCAGGCCAACCGGACGTAGTGTCCTTCAGCACAGCGGTCTCCGCGTGCGAGAAGGGCAGCTGGGAGAGCGCCATCAACTTGCTGGACTGCATGGATCGGTGCCCTGGCAAAGTCTTCAAAATGACGAAATGTCGCAAAGTCGAAGGGGGACCCAAATTGGAAAAATTGGAAGTGTTTGGTATGAACTATGAACCCGTCCAGTTGGAGGGGTCAAACAAGTTCGAACCACGCCCAAAATGGTGATAGAACCATTGCCGGTGATGAGTGGTTGATCAAGCATGTAGGAATTGCTTTGGTGGACGGGCTATCGATGATTGCCAAACCCTTGCCTCTTCTATTTCAATAGAGTGTACATGTCATGGTGATCAGCTGTCAAGATTGTTTGCCTGTTTGTTGGCCATAGACTACTATTTTGATCCCACTAAAGCCATTTTACGCCCTGGGTGTGCCACAGCCAAAGCCGTTGCTGCTGGGGATTGGCACAATGGTTCAGCCAACTTCACACTCGTCAGTGGGCAAGCACCTTTCCATGCAGCAAGGATTTCCACCATTCTCTGCATGCTCCATCCCAAACTGTGCATTAAAATTCATTAAAAGATATTAAACAGTGCCAACATGTGCCAACTATCGATTCTATTATGGCATATTTTCTCACACAAAATATCCAATTCTGCAAATCTCGCTTTCTCAATGTTTTTTCATCGTTTTTTGGTATAGTTTCGAGAGTTTTCCCAGTTGCCTAGGCCCAGGCCCCGCCCCGTGGCATTTCGCAAGGCACCAGCTGCTGGGCGACACGGTGATTTACGCGGCTTGCTGCGCGGCCTGCGGCGCCGCCAGCGCCTGGACGCAGGCGCTGCAGCTGCTGCGGCCGCTGCGCCAGGCGACGCTGAGGCGAGCAGTGACATAAACATAATACATTACAATAAGATTACAATATAATACTCGTACAATAAGATACCATAAGTGATATATATATAATATGTAGTTATTTGTGTAATTGTGCAGTGTATATTATATATATATACGTGTATTAATATAATTCAGAATAGTTGGATGGATGGATAGATAGATAGAGAACATCATGATTAGTTCTTTTCGATTATGTGTTGTAGATGTTTGACGGAGGTTTACTTTTGCAGATGCCTTTTCGGGCAAAGTTCTTTTATTGTCCATGATACCCCGCATTTCATCTCAGCGGTTCAACAAGAGATGGCCATGATGGGCCAGGATGGGGCCACCCTCCGATGAAAGTAGGATGTTTCCCAGCAGCAGGCCCAACACCATCCTGATGAATGCCTTGATTTCCGCGTGTGGCAATGGTCAACGTTCCGGGTTCTCAAAGGGTAAGATGTGGGAGTGTGGTTTTCTAACGATCTGAACATTGAGGGATGGCCAACATGCTCTTCTGGAACCAGAGCTGGACAAGCCTGGTGCAAGAGACTTCAATGTGAAACCAGAAGAAAATGCCGTGCTGTCGTATTCACTCTCACTGTCTCAGTTTAGCATCTTACTTGTAGCAGGTGTGCCTTTCTTGTCAAAGCACGCTTCCCCCAGCTGCATAGAACCACCAAGCATCATGATCACACAACTTTTCAGTGAAAGTTTGTTCTATCTGCATATTTTTTGTGGCATGATGAGCATTATATCCATAGTTGTTTGAAGACGCTCCAAAACAGCCTTATGTACTTTGCAGGTGTTTGGTGTCAGAAACCATTTTCTATCCACCCACTCAATTTGCCACCTCATCAAGGTTGGGAGGAAGCTGTTGCTGTGCTTAGAGAGATGAACGAGACTTCGGTGCCAACGTCTGCGTGTCCTGTTTGAACGAGATTTTGTTCCAAGGAAGCACCTTGAGTCGGTTGCAGGGACAAATTTGACCCCACTTTGATAGCAGCCCTCCCTGTGCAAGTTTGGAAGGGCAGTTGTGAGATGCAATCAGATCTATCACAGCCCTTCAAGACCGACCTTCAACGGCTTGATTTCAGAAGTGAAAAGGTATGAACTGATGAGTTGAAAGACATTGAAAGACACCAAACCACCACCAGTGCCATTTTTCGAACCATGAGCTGTATGCGCCTGGAGCCATCTGGAGCCCAGGGTCAGCTACACAGCAGCTATGGCAGCCTGTGACTGGCGCAGAGCTTTGGAGTTGTTGGAGGAGCTGAGACTGAAGCAGATGTTCCCCACAGTGGCTGGGATAGAAACTGAATTGACGCAGAATTCACGACCTGTCAGCGGTTACTTTGCTGATGCATGTGTCTTTTTGTGAAGACCGTAGCGTTTCCGGTTTCTTTGTCATACTGGATCTTGCAATGCACATGTTGTAACAGTTCTCACTAAAAGTTCAGCTTGTGCAATTGTACATGATGTGGACCTGTTAAATGTATCATGCATCACAATACTAAACTCTTACATACATGTACGCAGATCATCTAAACGCATCTAAATCTAAATGCATCCACATCTAAACTCCATTTAATAATAATAATCATTATTAATTATTATTATTACTATTATATACTTACAAATTATATACTATATGTATATATGATAGTTGCAGTTGTGCTGTGCGCTGCACCTGCTTGGCTTTCGCAGGTGGTCACCTACGGTACCCTGCTGAACGTTTGCCGTGGACATTGGGAAGTGGCACTGCAGCTGCTTCGTGATATGCACAGGCAGAAGATAGTGCCTTGGACCTCATCAGGTGATGTATTGGATTGAAGCGCCATGGTGAAACTTGCAATATCTTACAATGCTTACAAGTGTTCGTCATACATCACACATTATGACGATATCCGTTTAGCCCTTTTGGAGTACCGAGAGAAATCCGTCCGTGCACTCATACTCAAACGATGGCACTCTAATGGTGACATGGGTCAGCTGGCCCTATGAAAGATGTGTAATTAACTGGGAGCACGTTGCGTTGAACAGTATTTTCTGCAAATGCCCACCCTGGACTGACTATGTGAACAAAGCAAACCGGATTTGCAAACTCTGAGCATTCTTGGCTGCACATGGTGAATGTTGCAGAGCCACCAGTCCCTTCTAATCTAGACACTGAACACTCCAACTTACATGTCCTATCAGATGACACAGCCGAGGGAATGAACATCATCGTCCTTGGCGCTGCAATCACTGCATGTGAAGCAAAGTGGGAAGCCGCTCTCCAACTGTTTGGAGACTTGGCAGCTGGTGATGAGTTTTCCCGGTTTGCAGCTATCATTTTGCTTGACGGGTTTGGTTTGTTTCCGATCTACTGTACGTATCTGTCCATATCCGTATACACATTGAATTCCGTGAATTCTTATATACATAACTTTTCCCCAACCGTGTGCACAAAGCATTTAACTGTCAACGAACTGGGGGCGGGGGGGCAGGACGGCAGAAAAATGTATCCAGAGCAACCAGACCAGTGGATCCAACCCCCTTGTGGCATCCATCCAGGTGCTGAATCTCCTACAGTGGTGACCAGTGCCAGTTTGCTGAATGCCCTGGCACAAGACAGTCAATGGGAACTCGCCTTGGCCATCACTCGTCAGGCAAATGATTGTGGCTTGAGTTCATCCACCGACCAAGATATCTTATGTATTCTTATGTCATAATTGTCATATGTCGTCCTATGTCCATGCATGTCTGAAAGAAGATGCCAACACTATTCCTCTCGCATCCTGTTGACCCTTTGTGTTTATAATTGTTTATATATCTATACATATATATATATTATGTTTCTGTCCCAGTCAGAAAGTCTCTGTTTGCAGGTGCAAGAACAGAAAGTTGACTTAAACGTGATTGCTTGCAGCGCAGTGATGAGCACGCGCCTTAGTAGCTCTGTTTGGCTTCAAACATCTACATGCCCATGACAAGCATTGACCTGTGCAGCTCCATTTGTTTCCTCATGTTTCCTCTTTGCGGATCCATTCCGCACTGTTTCATTTTCAACTGTTGGGTTTACCCATGATGGTACTGGTTGTCCACAAAGATTTACAGATAGTATATCGTGATTCTTGACAATTCTTGGGACGTTCTTCTTTCGTCATGTCACGACCCTTTTTTGGAAGTCGGTTGGTACCTATACGCCGTGCAAAGCGAGGTGCCTGCGAGAAAGGGCAGCAATGGTCCTTGGCCTTGGGCTTTCTTCGTTTGATGCAAGACAAGAAGATGGAGGCCAGTCACGACATGTCACAACCATGGCGATCTCAGTGCGGCTAGGGTGCTGAGGTGTAGTGTATGCTAGTACAGTCTACAGTACAAAAACTGAGATTGATATCGTTACTTTGGTGTGCTTTGATGTGCTTTGAATATAGGTTCATAACGGTTCATTGAAGTGCATATTCTATGATGGCATGTAAGTACTCAGTATTACTTGCAGCCATGGTTCCCTGAAATTGTTTCAACCCCCTCGCCTGCTTGGTACTTTGAAATGGTTTTACCAAGCAACGGTTTTAGAATCACGCGTTTTCAAGCCAGCCACATGTGTTCGACCAAGTGATCATATGCACTCTGGAACTGGTATGACTTGGTATGATGGTGGACTTACTGTAGATGACACAATCCGCTTTGACTGGATTTGTCCATTGGACGCATTTTGATGATCCTTTGGATTACCGCCAGAACCACTTTGTGAGGTGAATGTGGTTGCCTACAGCGCAGCCACCAGCGCCTGCGAAAAGTGCAAGCATTGGGAAAATGCTGTGGCCCTTTTCTACGAGTTGCTAGAGCATCCCGGATGAAAAAGTAAAATGAACTAAACTGAATTAAACATGGACATACATGGACACCATGGACACCTTCCAAACACCCCAGATGCAGTGATGATCTCACTGAACCAATTCTTAACCTAGAAGATCCTAGAAGCGGTGAAGAAACATCAGTTGCAACCCATCTCCGCTCAGGCACCAGTTGACCCCTGATGTCATCGCCTGGAACTCAGTGCAGATTGAATCCATTTGAAGATCTTCGAATCATTTCTCGACATATTGTGATATATAATTATATATATATATTGATATAATTGTGATATCTGTTGACTCCACTGTTGACCATTGTAAACCATTTTTTTGAGCCATATCAGGACTTGAAAGATAAAGGAATCAAATTGTTGAGAGCAAGACCAGGTGTGTAGCGCCACGATCAGTGCAGCAGAACGATCCAGCTCATGGGATGTGCTGGAGCGGTTGTTGCTTGGACCTCAGAGAACACCTCATGGAAAATTCATTGATGGTTGAAGCATGGACTCCTCATCATTTGATGTTGAAAATGGTTGAACGACCACTCTGCTTGAAAACAGAGTGACATCGGCCTGAGCATATTAGTGACAGTGCACAGCCAGCAGGTGTAGGTGGACATAGGACAAGAGACGTGAACAACGAAATTGTCTAATGTCGCTAACCTCGACGTCTTAGAGAGAAATGGTTCAGGTGGTGATCAACTACTGAGATACTGTATCCATGCGTTGTCTTCACACCAATCGATAGCCCACGTTGCTGAAAGTTTGATCGTTCCTAGTAACCTCATTCAAACCTCTCATTTTGGCGAGATTGGTCGCCAAGCATCCTGGCTGCGATAGGCAAAAACAAATGGACAAGCTAGGAAAGAGGTACTGGCAGAGAGACCTTGTTTGATTGTTCCGAGGTATGCAATGTGCCTATAACATCCTATAACTATCCCAGATACCATTTTTGCATATTTTTGCTGCATTGGGCGCGACGCGAGGTCAGACATCAAACACTGCAAAGTCCAGCCAAATGTCGTCCTTTTCAATGCAGCAATCAGTGCAGCTGAGAAGGTGCGTCGGCGCATGCTAGGGAATAAAGTGGCTGTTCTGGCTGAGCTGTGACATGAGGTGTTCAACATGGGGGTTGAGAATGTTTTAGGTATTTTTAGGTCCCTGCAAAGTTCAAACTTGAAGTGAATCTTTTGCAAAAGGAGTCAAAAGGAGTCGGGGAACAGGAAGTTATTGACCATCTAATTATGGATTCTCATCTTCTCATGAAGCTGGAAGGATGAAAGTCTGCATAGCGGATACCCTGGCTGCTGTTATGAATTTCCACAGCAGGACAAGATTAATCGGAATTCCATGGAAATCCTGGTTTTCTTTCCACCCTGACATACCCTGTGACATGTGGAGGCTGGATATTGGCAAGGTGCAACAGACCTCCTGGCAGACACTGGGAGATCAGGGGATGGCTGGTGAATGTTGCCATGTGCTTGGTTGATTCCATATTAGTCTATTATAATATATATATATATATCAAAATGGTACGTTTTTTCTGCTAGTAGAAGTTTGGTGAGCCCTCAGCGATGTATATACTTTGTCCGTCCCAAGATGTTGACAGTTTCTTGGCCTTCCAGATGGGTAGCAAACCTGTTTACATTCATGAATGGACGAGGCAACTTCAAGCGACACTGTTTGTAGATTCTGTAGATGTGAACCAAACCGAAACCGCGCAAATGAGACATGTTCTAGGGAAGGGTATGCATCCAGCGGACATGAGCAGACAGCTTGAAGCTACTCACACCAGCTCATACCCACTTGTATCAGCTGCTCAGGAAATGATGCAAGGCAGCATAGAGGCGACCAGCATCACGTACAGTGCAGCAATCTTGGCATGCTCAGCGGGTGAGCAGTGGCAAGTGGCTTTGGGACTGCTGGAGCAGGTGGGGAAGATTTGAGGAGGTTGGAATTTGGGACATCTTTTTACGCTTTTTAGACATCACAAGTTGGAACTGGCGATGATCACAGTACTGCACTGTTTGCACAATTTTGTTTTTCTTCCCATTGTGTTCATTTGTTTCCATGTTTTCCCGACACTGTGTATGGACAACATTCACTCAGATTGAATCGCTTGTTCTCAGCACACTGATTCCAGCTGAAACTAGAAGATTGTTTGACATCCGTAGTCCGAATATGAACAGTGCGAATATTGGCATTTCAAGGAGAAAGAAGGGCGCTTGGTTCCAAACTGGGTGACCTATGCATCTGCGATCTCCACTTGCGATCCTGGGATGATAGACAGTTTACAAAGGCATCCTGCAAGGTTTGCATTTCTCAAGTCGGAACACGAAAAGTCCGATTGATTCCGGTTGCAAGATGTTGGAAGGTCAAAGTATAATAATTATGTCAAAGGGGTCAAAGACCGTTGAGCAAATAGTGCAGTGGCACCAGGCACAGACGTTCCAAGGCCACAAATAGGCAGGATATGGCAGCATCATCAATTTCAAGATTCAAGAGGTGAGGCTGTGGATGATGTGGATGCCAGTGGCAAAAATGTTTGAGTATGTTTGATTTGAATTGGGTTTTTGTACTGGTTGATGAGCTCAAGTGTGGCCGTGGCTTATCTGGCTTTTTCCAAGGAAAATCGTCTGAAGCACAAGCAGGTCCCCGGTTTGTTGCCGCTGGGACGAATACTTGTTTGATTTTTTTTGTATATGAGTACAGAGTAGGTGCGTGTATACATAATGTGTATAGGTACATTCCTGGATCATGCATGCTTCAAGGTACTCTGGCTACCGTCTACCGTGGAAAGTTTCACTGTTTGCCTTCCACAACCAAGGTTAGAGGCAAGTGACAGTGTTTGAGAAAGTTCAGAAGATGCAACTCCTTCCAACACGACGACTGGTCATTGCTTGTACCCGAACCAACATATATTTAACAATATGTAACAGCTTTCGAACAGGAACAGTTGTTTCTGGGTGGAACTGTTGTGGGGCCGTAGAAGCCAAGGATGGAACTGCAAGATTTGGTTCTCGAAACTGAGAAGCTGTGATACTAGAAGCCTTGGATGAGTTCCGCTCACTCAAGACACAGTACATGTTCCAACAAGTGCATAAGCAAGAATGAGAAGCGCTGAAAGAACTGGTATGTTTTGATCAAATGTAAAATGTTCATTAAATGTTCAGTTTTTAACAATTTTCTTTTTTTTAACCAACGTCCAAACGCGCTTCAGGGTTTTTGATACCAAACTGCCAAGAACATATCAATACGGTGTTGGAAAGCCCAGTGATCCCTTGCTACGTTGTTTGTGTATAAGACGCTAAACCTGAAAAACTTTTTCTTCCTGATGAACATTTTCAACTAGAAAACGCTGTGTCCACATGAGCAATGCTCAGCCTCACACAGTGCTTCAACTTGTCGTGCTCAACATTGACCGGTGTAAATTAACGCTGAGCATTTGCCGCTAAACAATTTGGTATTTTTGATGAACATTTTCAACTAGAAAGATTTGTGCACTGAGCTGCCACCAGGTGGGCAGCCAACCGAGAGGGGCCGAAGACAAAAGTGTCCACAGCCCATGACTGACGAGCTAGAAACTCAAGAAGGAGAACTGCGATTTTGCTGAAGTCTTTCTACCTGTGTGAATCCCTTGGTGAGCAACACACTTCAGATTGAGATGTTAATATATTTTAGCATGGTTGGCCTACGTTTCCATGAAGATGTTATGCAACGTTTAGAATGTTTAGATATGTTTAGTGGATTTGCGCAATTTCACCTGGCTGCCTTCTCGAAACATGCCCAGATGTGCAGATTCCAGGGGGAGGCGTGACATGCAACCTTTGGCCAGGCTGCACGGCTTCAAGCGCAGTCTTTCGCAGAGTTGTTGGAGGCACGGGAAAGAATTGGGAAGGTCATTGCAGGATATGAACGGGTCCCTTCGAAGGATGACAAAATGGACGGGTTAGCTTGCAGCGAAGAGTGGATAGCCTATCCTGGCCCACTGCCAATTTTGGGGATTCTGTTTTCATTCACGGAAGGATGGAAGAGGATTCCACAGCCAGCACTCGTGCTTAGCCCACGAGGCATCAAAAAGCCAGGCAGGTGAGCTTGACCTTGCGCGGCACCCGGAGCCAGCTATCAACAGTTCGTTGTCACACATGCCAGCGCTCGTCTCTGTCTATGTTCAACTCCTCAATTTAAAGTCTATCCAAGTCTTTGAAGATCTTTGAAGCAAATTTCTCTGCAATCTCACTTGTGTCACTTGTGTGAGATTTGTGTGAAATGCCCTGGCTTGCAGCGCCCTAGGTTCGTCGTCAGCTCATTGAAACAGTACAGGAGGGGTGAAGTTCGCTGTAGATGCCAGGTGATGGGCACAGCATGGCACAGCTGTTTGCAGCATCAACCTGGATCAACCTGAAATAAATGGACAGTTTTGATGAGGATAAAGAATGATAAAGATGTATCATAATGTATCCGGATCATTGGTGATGCTGGCGTTGACAGCTGCGATGCATTGCGGCAGAGGACCGTGTGGACCTCCGGAGGCAGCTCTTGGACGTGTGTGGCCAACTCAAAGCTGTAGCGAGATGACGTTCACATGGGTTCCAGCTCAGCGAATCCATCTGGAAGATTCTGGAAGCAGATTCATAGATTTAAAATGATTTAAATAGATTAAATATAGATTAAATATAGATTAAATATAGATTAAATATAGATTAAACAGATTTCAGATGAAGGGGTGGCACTTTCATCCGTGAGTCAGACTCCCATTTCACCAAGGAATTAGGATTTTTGTAGTTTGCCGTGGAAGTTGAAAGCAGCTGTATGTCAAGAATGCACATCCATGAACGATGTTGATCGTTTATACAAATGTAGGATATCATTTCCGATCCATTGTTTGCTCTGGATGGAGTCGTTTGAACTTGCATCATATGTAAAGCAAACAAACCGCTAAAGAGTTTCCAACAGACATCACCACAGTCACGCGGAGATTCTGAAGCGGGTGTTCCCCAAGATCAGGGACCCCAAATGACCCCAAATTCGCATAAATTCTCAATTCTTGGTTTGCGAGTCCAGTTCAGGAGGGAAACCCAACGGCTCCTTGGCATCCCCTGATTTTGGAGAACACTGAACTTGCTTTTCCTGGCATTTCGTATGCCAATTCATTTGAGGTCGTTCATCGCAATTTGCTGAGAGTCCGGACTCCTGTGATCAAATCTTTTGGGAATGTGAGCAGCATCCCTGTTGCTTTCAAGACTTTTCAGCTTCAGTGGGCGCGGAAACTAGCCGCAAGGTGCCCTGCGAAGTCAGTTCGAGCAAGAGGCGCTCAATGTCGCTTGCACATCCAGACCATCCAGCATCGTTCGCTTCAAAATGTGTTGCCCAAATCTTTGTTTGCAATTTTTACATGTTGTTTGCTCCTCACTTTTCAATTACTTTTCAGGCATACTGCCACACCCAGAATTATCTAAATTGAATCCTTCGCATGGTGATTCACATGTTGACCGACTTGAAATTTGCCTGGGCTTATCGCCAGACTCAGACGCAGCGCGTGCAACTGCAACGGCGACCATAAGGCACAAGTGGTTCAAGACCTTTAGATGAAGTTGAGAGAGAGAGAGCTGGGAGATATCTCCCATTCTTTGGGTTCGCGTCAGGAGTCCAAAACCAGGAGACAATGGTCCAATCTGCCAAAGCTATGAATAGGTTCCTACAACAAGAGTACCAGTCAGCGCGTCCTGCTTCCCAAACAATGTAGTAGCAGAGGTTGACGACTCACAGAAGATCTGTGCCCTATCAAGTGCTACAAAATTCCTGCTATGGTCGGAGTGAGTCTTAAATCCATTTAGAATATTTAGATCCCGGTCTTGAGGATTACCTTTGTTTTTTGTTGCTTTGATGCTAGGGCGGGGAATGTTCTGTGATGGAGGGTGGATTGGCGAAAGCTATCAGTGGAAGAGGATTTTCATCGTGGTGATGATTGTTGTTGACAGGTATTGTCATTCTTTGAGATTTGTTGTTCTTTTACGTTCTGACCGTGGCCTCAAGATGCCTCAAGATGATGGAAACACTTTGGTCAGACAATTTACTACACATTGCATCGACAGGACAATGTATCTGGATTATCTCCCATCTCCGTCACCATCCGTCACCCTAAGCTCCTGACAAATGGCTGATCCTCCGCATCCAACTGATCCAGCTTTCGAAACCGTTGGAAGTTGGTGGCAGCTCCTGTCAATCCCTGTCAGTTTGAATCCCAGGTTTGAAAGTCTTCAACCGCCAGCGGCCTGGGGCATAGGCACCTTAGGGCTGACGATCCAAGAAAAAGAGGGCAGAAAATGCCGCTTCTGTATGGATCGCCATCATGTGTGAGGGGGATAACGTGTAGCACTCCGGCGATTTCTGATTATATAAAAGTGTCTTGCAGCACTGGAGCATTCGAGTCACCAAGACACCTCCCACCAGCTGCCACAGGCGCTGAGTGCTCGTCTGAATTCGCTGTGCAAAATTTGGTGCAAAAACCTTCAGCCTGCCGTGCTAGTCGTGGGTCATACATCTGGGGAGGGTGAAATAGCCGATGTTTGACAATATAATATATATATATATATACATTATACAAATATAATTTACATTTACATGATGGATGTATATATATATGGATGTATATATATATTCTTCATATACACAATATATATATATACATATTATGTGTTCTAATAGTCTATGGTTTGATCTGTTTCATTGCGTCAGAAAAATGAAGTATTCTCAAGGTAGTATGGTCTTCGTTTCCTGTTTCCGTTTCATGTTTTTGCATGGCATGTCTCAGCCTGCCGCCTGAATCACAGGCCTCAGACGCTTCTGAGTGCAGGGAAACAAACAAACAATGTGGAATGTGGTTTTGAGAGCTGGCTTTGGGATATTCAACCATGGTGTTGGCTAGTACTACGTTTGAACGGTCTGAGGCAGAATACCTATGGATACCGATATTACTTGTAGAGTACGGATCAATGAAGCAGATGTTTTTCAACCATACTGACAAGACGCCTCATGGCAACACATGTAGACTGAGTTTGCAAGGCAGTACACCCTCCTAAAGCGGTATTCTGCACGGCCGGTGGTAGAAATATTTGGATTGTTTGGGCAATAGTAACTATAATAACCTGTAATCATAGATGATTCTGAATGATTATGAATGTTATAGCTTCTCACATTTCTTACCGTCGCTGTGGAGCTGTTGCGGCTCGTTAAGACAGAGTCGCGAGCCAATGAAGGCAAGATCTTTAGGAATACATCATATTCTACCTGGGATTAAATATGGTTGAATCGATGCTTAAATGTACTGAGTATACCCAGTATGAAAATAGCGCTCTATATGTTATGATCGTGTAAGTGGCACTGGCTCTGATTTCAGAGCCTCCACTTGTCGTCCAGCAAATCCCACCTAGAAGTTCAGTCGCATTGGCCCTCTGAATGGGTTTTGGGCGCGGCGAAATTGCTGCGCAACTCTTCATGCAGGCCTTGACGAAAAGGGCAATAGCTGGTGTGTACCCCGCTTGCTTCCTTGTCTGTAGATGGTGTCCGTCTCACGCCTGGCTGAACATGGTCTTTTCATGGGTTTGTTTCATGGTCATTTCCTGATGTTCCCATGTCCCATGACATCCCATGACGCCATACCAATACCGGCGACACGGCCTCAGATGTGACGATGCGATGGCTGCTGAGATGCCTGGTTTCTCCCATTGCATTACCCGGAAGTGTTTCTTGGGAGTCCGCTGAGTTCACCCAAACACACGATGAGCAGAAACTCTACCGCTGGAAAGTCTGGAAAGTCAAGAATTTGATGAACATGATGTTTGATGAACATTGTGCATTGTTTGGGTCATGAAGTCAAGGAGATACAGTGGCAAGAAACAAACTTCATCCTTGGTAGCTCTGTGGTGGTGTTGTGCGCTATGATTTTTGGAAAACAACATTTGCATAAAAGAAACATGTTTAATGTATGTTCATCTCAGTGTGAGATTGAGGATATTGAGGTTGTGAAGTCTGGGGTCCCTTTTTGTGGCAGGCCAACCCACCAATGCCGACGTTAGACGTTTTCGGAGATGGCTAATGTCTTCTATTGCAACATCTTCAGAAGGGTGGCAATGCATGTCCAGTCCAAAACTCCTGTCTATCCACAAAGCAACCTTGTTGAAATGCAGCTTCATCAAGCATTTTGCTTCTGGGTTGGACAGCAGTTCGCTCCCATTGAAGCCATGGCTACAAGTAGAACCCAGAGTACATTCTAGAAGCCCAATCAATCAATCATTCAACATCTATATACGGGAACTGAGAGAAATGTAGTGCACAGAAAAATACTGCTAACCAGCAGGCACTCAGAAAATATAGCATTAGTTTTGCTTCAAGGAAAACATAATTTAAACTATCCTTAGATGCAAAGTTTGTCAAGCCACAACCAAGGCCTACACTGTCTGGCAGGCAAGAGCTCGTGGGAGACCCAGAAGGGAACGAAGGGAACGACCAACAGAGACCGACGGAGACCGACGGAGACCGACGGCCTTGTTCTGAAGCTCCAGCTGAGGCAACGTCCATTTCTACACCTATTCTGACACTGTTCGGGCCGCAAGAGACAAAGGTCACCGGGGTCACCAGAAGTGGATGCTTCGATTCAGATGAGACGGAAGAAGTAGATAGGAGATAAATAGAATGTAGATGAATATAGTACAATAGCACCTTCATTTGCACAATTGCCAAGTTCTGGCTATTGGGTGTTTGGATTCCGGCAGTGCCTGAAAGTCTCCATCATATGGGATGGTATTTGGCATGTTGTCATCCGACACGAATGCCAGAAGTCCCAACTTGTGGATTTGCCGTGGTTTCAGCGAAGCCGTCTCACAACAAGTTTTATTCAGATAGTCCCATTCCCCGAACTGCACTGAGATCCCACATCCAGGGCTGTGTGCCCTTGCAGAAGTTAGCACCTCAGTTGAGGGCTCCTCCCAAGCCAGTGGACATGGGACATCATGGGGCCGCTGCCACGACTGAGGCAGCCTATGAACTGGGCCATGGCCTGCGGGTCATGGGGCTCAGCAAGAGGCTGGAAATTTGCAACCAGGGCACGCCATGATGATACAGAGATGGACGTACATGGTGAGCTGGGGCCAGTAATCCAATCATCATCAATGCGAGGCAATGCGAGGTGAATCGTCATCAAGCCAGGTCATATGAGATGGTTTGTTGAATTGTGGTGTGTTCATGATGCCATTTGCAGTATAATAATGTATAATATAGTATCAGTATAATGTCAATAACTCTGTATAAGATACATTTGCATATACATCGGCGGAGGGTTTTCCGCGTGCGGTTTCACACTTTGCTCAAATTGGATGATATGTCAACACGTTCTTTCTCCTGCGTTTTGCATGAAAATTCTTGGAGTGTTCAATTGGAAGGCAAAAACAGAGTAGTCTCAGGGGTTTAAAAATTGCACCATTTTCCCGGCATACGCAACATTTTTGGATTGTTCCAGTAGACAGAGCCATCTGCATGGAGTGCATTTTTGTGGCCATGATGCACCGCAGCACAGCGAGAAGATAAAACATCTGGCGGCAACTTCACAGGACCTCCTTTTGTATCTTTTGTCTTCTTCGCATCTGCCAAAACTTCCTCGTGTCTAGTTGTACAACATGCGCTAATATCATCTTCAGGACGCAAGTGCAAGGAACGTCAACACACTCGCTCACCCCAGAACCCATCCCTGCACGAAGCGGCCCCAAGCATAGCGTCATCTTCAACCTTAGTTGCCAAAAAGAACAGAAGACGCACGGTTTCCCAGGCAGCACATACATATTAATATTTATTTATAGTGTGTGCCATTGTTGACCAGGCCGGGCTACATTCTCATTCACAACCATTCGCCAACCCTCAAGTCGCGAGACCCAAGTGGCCCCATCGGTGTACCTCGATCGGATCATGACCTTAGAGGATCCCATCTGCCAACGTGACGGGATGTGACGGGCAAGGCATGACCTGAGTTCATAAAATGTCAAAATGTTCAAGGCATGACTTGTACTGTACTGTAAAATGATGTATGTTTTTTCTCTAAAGCATGGGACCTTGAAATTATGAATCTCCAATGAGAGCCTATTGAACCAGTCCCACCGGAATCGTGGCTTTGCATCCGAATCGTGGCTTTGCATCCGAGGTTTTTGATGCTACAGGAGGTGAACTGATAGCCATCCTGCAATATGTTTGCGGTGTGCACCACAAAATATGATGTTATGGTATCATGATATAGACATATGTGTCTATTAATCACATTTAATCATATGATATACGTATATATATATATACGATATGAGCGGACGATTTAAAATTGTATAGCAGCAGATTATCATGCCATGGGTCCTCTGTCAAAATGCCTGTTGACGAAACCTGTTCTTTTCCCTCTTGGGGTGAACATGCGATAGATTTGACCAGTGTGACGCACTGACCAAATTTGACTTGTGACTGAACAGGAGGACACCGAGGACACCTGTGATTTTCTGCTGTTGGAATCTGTGCATATTTGAATTTGTGCCATAGATCTGGTCGGCACAGGTCTTAGAGTATGAGGTGAGCAAAGGCCGTATCCATGAGGATGACATTGTAACGAGGATGCAAGAAGTACATAGAAGTACTCCGATTTCCGGAACTGGGAGTGTAAACATGGTTAACAAGTGTTTGGTCTGGTGGTTAGAAGAAAACAGGGCACGCTCACTTGGTTTGAAAATCGAGATATGATCTTCTGTCGTCCTTCCATTATGTTTTAGTTCCATTGTCAATAGCACCACTTTTCGGGAATGATAGCTGTGACTTTTGTTTCAAAAGCAAGTGGTTCCAATGGAGTGTTTTGGCAGTTGCCCGTTGCCTACCGCCTGCAACCAAGCAAAATAAACTTACCAGAGTTTCTATCCACTGCCGTTGCATGAAGAGGCTCCACTGGAGCGGGAGTGGTTTTATCGTGTGGTTGCAAAGATGGTGAATCATGGCCTAGGAATCTCAAGACTAAATACAGTATGTAGACGGCACATTCCAGTTGTTTCCCTTCCACTTGCACTCGTTGATGTTTTTGTGCAAGATCAGTGGCTGGCCCGCCCAGGTCATTTTCTCAGATGGTCATGATGTCTTGCTGCAGGCCTGTCGCTTGCCATCCACCCATATAAGCTGACATTATGAGGCAGATCTGGAAGGCAGGTTTCACGGCAGGACTTGATGGACTGGCCCGGTTGTCCAAGCAAGAGGACTATTTTGAACCGGGATTTGAATGCTTCAGTAAAGTTTCTTTAGAAAGCCAGTGCTGAGAAAACTTCCAGAGGAATGTCACCCAGTCATGTTGGCTTGCAAATTGCAAACTTCATGCTGCAGCTGTCAATTATGCAGATACCTGGGCTAGGATGCGCAAAGAGTATACAGTTTATTTAATCCAAATTGTGTCGCCTCCGAACATTCGCCTTGCAAGACATCACCCTCAAGTCGGATAAATAGTTGGCAAAGAGACAAACTTGCATTCCCCGGATGGACAGAAAAGCAGGACAGGATTATATACATACTTTGTCGGACTTTGGGAAGATAGATATATGGCCCTGTTCACTTAGATTAGTAGGAAAAACTGCAGGCAGCGCCCGAACCCAGGCCAGAAAAGCCACAAGAAGTCTTGAGAAGTTCTCCCATAATGCTTGCTGCTTGCTGCTTGCCCCCCACGGGACCAACGCAACCGATTTGCCATGGCTTCCAATCAAGTTCCTGCAGAACTAATGGGATGCAGGGATTCCGACATAGACTTTGATGAAGCGCCTGAGATGCAAGATGCTGCGGTTCTGGGTAGGCCAGTGGAGAAAAGGACGCGATGTGTGGCGGTACGCCATTAGCGCATGTGGCACCGGGAATCCAGCCATTAGCGCATGTGCGCTCTAGCGCTGAATACTTTGCTTGAGAAAGGTCAAGAAAGACAGATTCTTCAGAGAATATGAAAGTAATATGTGATATATAATATATAAAAATATATACCAGCACCCTCAAAGGGGCGCCAAATTGAGTCCAGAAAATGAAGCGTCTTAAGGCCCCTCAAATTGAGACCCCTTTGGGCAATCAAAAAAATCTGGCAAATTTGGGGCTATGTTGAAAGAAATATCGTTTGGAAATCAAATACCAAGTTCCAATTTCCCAACTCACGGTGGGAAGCAACACTTCCCATAGATTGACCAGGGAAACAGGTTTTGCCCATCAGCTGCCCCGGCCACTGCCACTGGTTGCTGCGGCCTTGCCCTTTTCCATCGCCACCACACGGGAGGTGCCAACAGCTGCCGTTTGGATGGGTTGAATAAAAGCAACGGTTTCTTTTGGGGGCGTTAGGCACTGATGTGGCTGACTTCATTTCAATCAACTCTCATCCATCTGCAGCAGACGTACGCTGCATATCTTTCTAAAACTTGGTGACCAAGCCGATTTGGAGAAGAACCCATGCACAGTTTCTTTACATTTCCCATCATGTCTTCGTCATTGTAATTGGAGCCCGTCAAGGGATTCATCATGGCGGATTGATCGAGGACGAGATGGTCAAGCCTTAATCCAAATAGCAACCACTGAGCGCGACACTAGTTGCACGAGTTGCTTTGTAGTCACTGGTCAGCAAAAGAAACATTAGGTTTGTGTTGCGGGCTAGGCACTTATGGAGCTTCGGCCGGAGCTTCCAAAGAAGTTTTTCGCGTTCCAAGGCATCCTGCGCCAAACCTTGGGTATTCACTGCAAAGCAACACAGCGAGAAGTCAATCAGAGCTGGCACACTCAAGGACTGCATCAGCACCACATGCAGATCATAAAGGCTAGGTACCATTGTGCGCACAATGATAGAGAAAGTTGGCATGCCGCAACTTCTGCAAGCTCTCATGTTCAAGCAGTAGCTGCCTCTTGCCGTTGGCCTGCTTTCCCATGCACTGCCTCATCGCCACTAAATTCACGAAGACTGCTGCCCTCAACCTGAGATTCAGATCCAACAACTTGGGCAGGGCGATGCCAGGAAACTAGAAAGTAGAATTCCTGGGATCAAGATTGCCAATGCGTAAGCGAGAAGCGCAGCATGGGAGTCTTCAGGGCTTTCGGCGGCCACTGCCAATGTGATTCCCTTCAACCAAATTGCTAACACTGCTGCTTCCTGAGCTGTTGCACGCTACTGCGTTGGGGTGCAAAGGACTTTACGCATTCGACAGATTTCCTGTTTGCGGCAAGAGTCGGCCCCATTGAAATGTTTTTGCACCAAGGTTGGGAAGTTGCCTTTTCCCAACGGATAGAGTTGTTTCCTGGGCTAGATTTTTCAAAGACTGATCAAGGAAAAGTAGACGGAAGGTACTGTAACTTGAAAGAAACTGCAATGCAATGTGGCTTGCAGGAAATTGTTAGTCCAACAGCTAGAATGGTTAGCACCCAGGCACACTGCGAAGCACCGCCCCCGATTTCCTCAATCGCGCAGCAATTCAACAGGTAACCCCGTTTGAAAACACGACGGTGATAGGATAGGAAGAAATTTGTCACCCACGACTTGCGCATAGCCCAGGCGCTCACACGATGCCTTTTGCATTCAGCAGTAAACTGCACAAACGCTTTCCGAAGTCTTTCATCCTGAGTGTCTCCCTTCCAAACGGAGCTGTCTGCGGTCAACTCCATCAATGCCTCAGTTGGGTAACTGTTCAAAAACAAAAAACCCTTGATGTTATGGCCCCAAGATGCCCCAAGCCACATGCACCTACCCCACCCTTTCAAATCAAAAACAAGTCTCTGACGCACTGCACTCTGGCGTCAAACAAAGGTCAACAAGGTGAAGCCAGTCCAACAGTACTCGTGACAAATGAAAACCCGGCAGTCGCACCCATGCATTCATACGGCATCCCGACCGAATAAAGTCTGTGTTGGAAACCAAGGTGGATCGATGAGATGCAAACTGACCATGGTATGTGTACATGTACCTGCCATGCTGGCTAGCTTTGCAGTACATGCACACGCCCTCACCGACCGGGCTCGCATTGACCTTCAGTGCCCGTTGGACAAATTTTTCGTCTCCTTTGAAAGCTGCTAAGATGCCAATGTAAGGACCGCAAACCCTTCCAGCAAATCCCCTGTCATACGTTCTCCCCCAAGGATCTACAGTCAGGAACCTTCCCTCCTGCAACTCGGTGAGCCCGTGAACCAACCATGCATCAATAGTGTCATAAGTTTCTGTCAAGGCCCTGGAGTTGTCAATGGTGCAAAGAAGGATGCGTGAGTCCCAGGAATTGGATTGCGAGCATAGAGGTGAGGAAATTGTGCAAGTGTAAAAACTCCTTCTCCGATGGCTATCTGCATCATCTCCATGAAATAGAAGGGGGATGCAATACTGGAGCTGGCAGTCCTCAATGGACAAATGCTGGAAAACGATCTTTGGTGAGGGGATTTGAAAGTGGGTGTGCAAGGTTAGCCAAGATTCATCACTGGCAAGAATGGGATGGCTGCGGAACCACTCAGTGTCTTGCTGACGTTTCCAAAAAAGTTCCAAAGCCTCAGTTCAGATTTTGGGAGGCGATTCAAACTGTGGGTATTTAGGGCACAAGCGCACCCACCAGACAAGTTGAGAGCCAAGCAACACCAGGTTCGCCAACAAATTTCTTCATAAACAAATCTTCATTATAATGGTATATCGAATGAAGCCTCAGGCTACAAAGGCAGATCCATGGATCACATGCAGGACGAAACCAAGACTTAGGCTGGTAACACATCACTTGGCAAGAAAATGTGCCATTTGTCCAGGTATTCTGGTTGTTCGCGGAGATGATCAACCAGAAGAAGCTCTATCCTTGGCATGACGCTGAACCCACAAGAGTTGATCTATAGTTCGTTGCAGTTCCATGCGTTCTCTTAACTACTTCAAGGCACTCCCTTGGTTTTGGCAACATCTTCCTCCACTGCTGTCGGTGTAACCAGGTCCAGAATTTTCTGGCATAATTGCGAGGGTCGGCGTGCTCGATGTCTACCAGGTCTCGAAGGTTCTTCCTGAACGAAGATAGGGAAACAAAATGGTTGGGAAACTTGCTGAGGGAGTTGTCATTGGCAGTGCCTGCAAACCAGCTTCGGTAAGTAGCGAGGAGGAATCCGCTTTCGAAGAACTAAAAACATTTGCATCAAAGCCCTGATGTTTACCTCAGGGCCATATCGACAAAGGGCCACTCCTTCTGACTTTGTGTGGATTCACACTCGTGGGTATGCTGCTGGCAAGGAACGGCTTTGGTGATTTCTAAAAATTCTTCGACAATGTCCATGGCGCAGACACATAGCTCTAAGCAGTGGAGGAAACAGCTGTGCACCCTAGAGCATCGAAGTAATTACGTCATCCACCTCACCACACCTGAAACATGATGAATCATGAAATTTGAACCCGACTCCCATTCTGTTGGCATGGCCCCCAGGACTCCTTGAAAGCCGCGCCAAACACACATACCATGACAACACATGCTTTGCATACATGTGCTGCCACTCATGTCTGCGTAACATTGCGCACAGATTTCGCTTTTCCGTCCCCTATGTTTCAGAGATCTAATCCCCAAATTTGACAGCTGTCCTAACCAACACTGCACCGGAGGTGCTATCCATCCATCGACGCAGAGCTGGGCACCCAGATTGGTGGCGCAAGGCCACGTCTCCAGTCAGGCGCCACGTGTCACAGCAAGATTGTGGCACATCAAAAATGAAAGCAAAACGACGACTGAACAAAATAACTAGGCTTGCAAGTGATTTCCACATTCACGAGCACGCGGCCTGCACTGGCTCCATGGTTTGACCCAGTGGGAAAACACAGCCTGAGACGGTGATACCATCTGAAACAAGGTGGTCTTGAACGAACTGGTAAACATAGGCCGTGAGTGAGGTCCATTGGTCACTGGAGTTCCCTGATGAGAAAAAAAAGGACTGCAAGCGAGTTTCACTCTGCTGACTCATGAGGCTAAACCAACGTTATCAAGTAAAGTGGTGCATTTTGTTTTACCACCAGGCTCGAGCTGACAAGTATTGTGATTTTGTTAATAAATCATGCCTCCGAGTCAGCGGCTTCGCTTGCCGCATCTGAGGCATCTTCAGCTGGAAGAGCCTTATTTGTCTTCTTCTTCGGCCCTTTGGCCGCATTGACTCGGCGCTTGGCGTCTTTGACGTCATCATCAATTGCTTTGCATTTTTTCTTTGACTCTTCGAGCCAAGACAACATCTCCTGCAAATCAATGGTGCTCGGTGGGGTCGCGGCTCGCTGATCACATTCTCCGAATCCATCTTGCGCTGGGAGTTGGTGATCTTTTAGGCACTTCTTCTTGGTTTGCAGTGGCGACTTTCAAGAAATAAGATGCATTTTCTTAACATCACCACCAGAACGTGTGTGGTTCTCAAAGACAGGATTCTTTTCAGAACTGTGTGGTGTTGTTTTTCCCTACGCGCCAGGTAAGTTAAAGGCACCCCGCCGGCACATGCCCGGACGCGCCCAACCCAGACACGCACTTGAAAACATCCCGAGAGGAGAACGTGATATGAGATGAGATGATTTAGTCGTGTTATGTAATGGTGTTATGTAATGTAGTGTCGGCGTAGGTGGGTTTTGGCTTAGCCAAGTTGCCATTTCACACTCGGCATGTTGCAGGTACGTCCAGGTGATCAGCCTGGATATCCTAAGGACACCATAGGGAGCTTCGTTTGACACACACACACACACGCACGCACGCACGCACACACAGAGCACGTTATAGCCAGCTTGTTTGCCAGCCTCCCGTGCCACGGCCATTCTATGGCGAGCTCGCCTGGCCCATATATAGCGAGCCAGCTCTCAGGGGCCGCTGGACCCGAACCCTGGCTCTCTGATGGGCCTAACCCCTATAGCGAGCTGGCCAGCTCTTTGGGGAGCTTGCCAAAAAATGCCAAGTCGAATGCTAGGGACTGGCAAGGAAAATGCCACATAGACTGCCAAAGAAAATGTCGAGATAGACATCAGATACAACGCCAAAAAATGGCACATATAAATTCAGAAAATATGCGAAATAGAATGTGAGATAATATGTCAAATAGAATGTCAGAATATTGTCGATAGATATTTCAAACAAAATGCAGATATAATGCCAGAAAAGTGTGATGAAGAATGGGAAGCAAAAAGTCAGGCAGAATGCTAGATATAGAATGCATGGTGTCAAATAGAATGCCAAGTAAAATGTCAAAAGCCATGTAGATCGAATGCAGCTAGACTGCCAGAAAGATGCGAGGTCAAATGTCCGAACATATGCCGGCTATAATGTCAGAACATACGTCAGTTAGAATGTCACAATATTTGTGAAATAAACTGTCGGAAAATATGTTATATCACAATATGTGCGAGTTAAAGCTATCAGATGGATCGCCGCAAAAACCGCGAGACAACATGCCAGCAGAGAAGATGTCAGATAAAAAGTCAAAATGTCAGGGCAAAAGTCACGGTGGGGATCGCACGAAACAGAGTTGTTTTGAATTCCCCTTAACCCAGGTGCAAGCGAGACACCAGCTCAGCGCAATTTCGGACCCCATAGTCGTCCAAACCCTGCATAGACGAATAGAGCTCATTGTTCACAGCCTTCCACCTGGGATGCATGGTATGCTGTTAACGTGTTTGAAATGCATTCCATCAAAATACCAAAGATCTTGCTTCTTACTCAGCAAAGTTCGTGAAAGCCAAGATTCTTTTTGAGCATTTTTTTCACATTTGCCATACATTCCTCCTCTGGTGTCTTTTCCTTTTTAACCTTCTTGCTGGCCAGTCGGCCTGTCTTTAGGTCCAAAAACTCTGGCATGCTATCCGTCAGTCCTGCCAATTGCTTTTTCAGAACCTCCTTGGCCCCACTGTCACGGACGCGGCCTGACAGCGTAGCCTCAGCTCACTCGTAACCCTCCCCATGTAAATGTCAACCTGAAATATAGACCGGAGCATCCTGGAATATCAATGGTGAACTGTTGGGATATCATCAGATTAAAAAAGAAACAGGCATTTCATTGCTTCATTGGTTTTATAGAAATCCCTCTCCTGACATGCGCGGGAAATTGCACGCGATAGAAATATACTATGCGGGTGATCGGGATAGCCTTTGGTTTCATTCAGCAGCACATGGTTGGGATACCGGTGGAAACATAGATAGGTAGCCATCATCAACAGAATCACTTCCCCGTAACATTCATATCTCTTGTAAAAATACGATAGAACCATCTCCTTTAATATCGGATCTGTTCCTTTTGGGGGCCCCTTGGGTGGTTGTATGATGTTGTATGGATCATTTGATATTAGAGGCGTTGGGTGAAATTAAGACTGAGAAGCACGAGTCTTTGAACCAGTGCCCTGTGAGTCTTCATGAACAACTTCGCGCAAGACCTTATAGAGTCTTGCTTTCTTCAGATTGGGCGCCTGCCAAGGCACGAGAAGCGGAAGGTTGAGCAAGGGAGGAAGAAAACATCCCAGGACCGGCCTGGGGGTGGGGAGTCCCCCGCTGGCCCGCAATGAGTGTGGCAATGAACTCGCGGGATTCTTTGGATTTCCCGTAAATTTTTTCCAGCTGCATTTCTGTGACCTTAGAATCGCGTGTGAAGAAAGGGAAGCCGCTTAGTTCTCAGTGCGGTTTTCCATCTAAATCGGCCCCAGAAGCTGACCCTGTCTCATGATCAACTTTCAACAAGCGTATAAAGATGCAGCTTTTGAGTGGATCAGTTTTCTGGCACCAGGAAGATTTCTTGAAGCTAAGGGAAATCAGTCTCCACATGTGCACATGCAACCACGAGTGAAATGCTGGGTACGTTCCTCAGTCCCACACTGTGACGTAACGGTCAGTGCGAAGACTGGACACCCAAGATTCATATCGCTCTTCGACATCGATGCTCCCTAGATCTCCCCCAGATGCCAACCACGACTTCAGCATTCCAAATCTTAGTGGCGACAGGCGGCGGCATGTTTATGTAAGAAAAGGTCCGAATTGTCATTCTTCATCATCCTTGTTTTTCACCACAGGTGAAGGTGAGGGTTTTTAGATTTAATGTCAGCTGTCCCTCCCCCCTTCTTCTCCTCCGGCGCTGAAACTCGTGATTGCACCCCGCCGGACCCGAACAGCAAGCCGCAGGATCACAGTGTTCCCCACCGGACCTCATCTGCAAGCTCGTGATCGCAGTGGTCCCCGCCGGACCCAGCAAGCCAAGATCAGAGTGTTCCCCGCCGGACCTCAATTGCAAGCTCGTGATCGCAGTGGTCCCCGGCCCCCGCCCCGCCGGACCCGAACAGCAAGCACAGGATCAGAGTGTCCCAGTGGTCCCGGCCAAAGCAGAGCAGCAAGCCCAGGATCAGAGTGTTCCCAGCTCGTGATCGCAATGGTCCGTGCCGGACAAGAACAGCAAGATAAGGATCAGTGTGTTCCTCGCTGGACCTCAACTGCAAGCTCGTGATCGCAGTGGTCCCCGCCGGACCCGAACAGCAAGCACAAGATCAGAGTGTTCCCCGCCGCACCCGAACAGCAAGCTCATGCAGGATCAGAGTGGTGGCCGCCGGACCTCAACTGCAAGCTCATCATTCGCAGAATAGATGCCAGAAAAGATGCCAGATTGCCAGATAGAAAGAAGTGCAGGTACAATGTCAGAATAGATGTCAGATAGAATGTCAGGAAAAATGTCAGACTATACGCCTTGGAATGCCATGCGATCACTCGAAGCAAAATAATTGAAGTTGACATATGTTCAAAACTGGCACTGCCCCGAGTAGGAGGGCCATGCCAATACTAAGATGAGTAACCGCTCTTTGTCCCCACAAAGACTGAACTTCGCAACCAGTCCTGGTGGAGCATCTTTGAAAATTGCTCTTCGGAGAGCTGCATATTGTCTCTTCCGTTCCTGAAAGCAAAGCACAGCAAAATCGGAACCCCCGGTTTCATTACCGACCCAGCCGATTCAGATTGACACTTGATCAATCCAAGTTGTGTCGGAAAAATCTCTCATTAGCGACGGCTTGTCATACCAAAGGTTTGGGCGAAAAGCTTGAGCCTAGCAGCTTTGTACGGCATCTGGCTCGGGTGGGTCATATCAGCGATTTGTTGTCGTTCGGCTTCAGAAAGATCCTTTCGGCGGGCCACTCTCCCAACTTTCTCCTTCGGGCTTTCTGTAGGTGAAGCCTGGGCGACCCATACAACTGGCTTGATAAACATACTGCTGGGAGGAGTTGCATCTATCTCGATGTAAGATTTTTATTTCTAAAAAAAGTAGCCTCATGCTTCCACCTCGTGTGATCTCAATATCACCAGTGTTGCCTTGGCCATATGTTGATGGGAAGAGTCAGCTTACTTATTGGTGTTTCTTTTGAACATATAGACCAGACCAGTTTACCACACCACAAGTTGGCTGGGTTCCAGGGCCGAGCAAAATTCAAATAACTGAGCCGAGAAACATCGCCGTCATCACCTTCCAGCGCCGACAGGGCATCTAGTGCGGGTGCAATCGACGAGGCCCGCGTCGGTGAGCTCAGGTCAAAGCTCGAGAGAGTGTCAGTTCGCTCCGTCAAGAGTTCCTGACCATGGACCACCAAAAGATTTATGGGAAGTACGTAGTTTTGGGAGGGTCAGAATATGTAATTATATGTCAGAAAAATCCCAGAAGATATGTCAGAAAGGCGCCAGGATACAAATCACACGTATATAGAAAAACATGGAGCTATTCCGGAGGTTGAAGGAAAAAAGATGGAAGGAAACCACCGCACCACCCAGGCTGTCCTGCGTCCTGGTTCTTTTTCCTTCTCTGCCTGCAGCAACTTCCTCGGCCTTTCTCTTGTCCCTCCTGCCTGTTTGCTCTTGACCTTGATTGCTTCTCTTCAACGGCCTTTCAGGCGTGCCTGTCGAATCTGCTACTGTATCTCTCTTCCGTGGGACAATTGGCTCCAAAGCCACCTCGCTTTCCTCCTTCTCTTGCTTCTTCTTCAACTTATTCGCAGCTCTCTGCTCGGGCGACTCATTCTCACTTCCTTGCTTCTTACTGGCCTGCGCATCTTTCTTCGGAACTTCATTCTCCTTGGGCTTCTTGCCCTGGCTTTTCTCATCCTTCTTGCTTGCGGGGTCTGTGCTTGCTTGTGTGTTGTTGTTCTTGGGTCTAGCCTCATCTTCCTTTGGTTTCTTTTCCTTTTGCTTTTCCTGCTTGTCTTTCTTGTCATCCTTCTTTGCCGGGCTCTTGCTGGCTTCTTTCTTTGAAGGTTCGGCTGCGCTTTCAGTAGGCTTCACCTTTGCTTTCTTCTCGTCTTGCTTGTTGGCTGCCGTCTTCACCTCTTTACTGCATCCTTCACTCTTGCTGGCCTTCACATGCTTCGAAGATTCAACTTCACTCTCCTTGGGCTTCGCCTCCTCCTGCTGGCTTCCTTCTTGCTTGCTCACAGTCGCACCTTTCTTTGAAGATGTGGACCCCTCGTCTTCCAACTTGGAACCCTTTGTCTTCGCATCTTTACCCTCAGCTTTCTTCGCGCTCTTCACGGATGCAGCTGCAACCACCTGATTTTTTTCCTCTTTCTTTTTCTCCTTCAACGTTTTGCTTCCTGCACTCTTACTGGCCTGCGCATCTTTCTTCGGAACTTCATTCTCCTTGGGCTTCTTGCCCTGGCTTTTCTCATCCTTCTTGCTTGCGGGGTCTGTGCTTGCTTGTGTGTTGTTGTTCTTGGGTCTAGCCTCATCTTCCTTTGGCTTCTCTTCCTTTTGCTTTTCCTGCTTGTCTTTCTTGTCATCCTTCTTTGCCGGGCTCTTGCTGGCTTCTTTCTTTGAAGGTTCGGCTGCGCTTTCAGTAGGCTTCACCTTTGCTTTCTTCTCGTCTTGCTTGTTGGCTGCCGTCTTCACCTCTTTACTGCATCCTTCACTCTTGCTGGCCTTCACATGCTTCGAAGATTCAACTTCACTCTCCTTAGGCTTCGCCTCCTCCTGCTGGCTTCCTTCTTGCTTGCTCACAGTCGCACCTTTCTTTGAAGATGTGGACCCCTCGTCTTCCAACTTGGAACCCTTTGTCTTCGCATCTTTACCCTCAGCTTTCTTCGCGCTCTTCACGGATGCAGCTGCAACCACCTGGTTTTTGTTCCTCTTTCTTTTTCTCCTTCAACGTTTTGCTTCCTGCACTCTTGCTGGCCTGCGCATCTTTCTTCGGAACTTCATGCTCCTTGGGCTTCTTGCCCTGGCTCTTCTCATCCTTCTTGCTTGCGGGGTCTGTGCTTGCTTGTGTGTTGTTGTTCTTGGGTCTAGCCTCATCTTCCTGTGGCTTCTTTTCCTTTTGTTTTTCCTGCTTGTCTTTCTTGTCATCCTTCTTTGCCGGGCTCTTGCTGGCTTCTTTCTTTGAAGGTTCGGCTGCGCTTTCAGTTGGCTTCACCTTTGCTTTCTTCTCATCTTGCTTCTTGGCTGCCGTCTTCACCTCTTTACTGCATCCTTCACCCTTGCTGGCCTTCACATGCTTCGAAGAGGCAGCTTCACTCTCTCTAGGCTTCGCCTCCTGCTTCGCATCCTTTGGTTTTGCCTCATGCTTCTCATCACCTTTTTTGGCGAGTGCGTCGGCCTTCTTCTTCTCTTTCCTGTTCTTCTTATCTTTCCTCTTATCTTTGTTTTTTGTGTCTTTTCCTCCTCCAAGTTTATTCAGGTCTGCTCTGGCTGCTCTTCTCTCATCTTCATTCACTGCAGCCTGTAAGATTTGCCTCTTTCTTTCGAATTCTTCCATGACTTTTGCAGCTTTTGGGTCCATCGAGCTCTTCTCCTTTCTTATCTTTTCTGCCTGGCAGAAGTCGCGGGGTGGTACGGCAAATGGATCAGGCGTTTTCAAATCCAGTTGGTTTATGAGCTAAGAGTAGTACTTTCAGACTGCGTATCAGTTTGCCTCTTCAGGCGTCATTACAGCCCTGCAAGCCACAAAATGTGGCAAGGAACGTTCGTGTACCCTACAGAGCCGAAATACGAGGAATCTAGGGGAAAATGTTCAGACAGAAAAACGTCAATTTTGGCTTCAAAACGACACGCAAATGACACGTTTTCTGAAGGGGTTCCAATTTGGCACCCCCCACCGAAAGGGGTCTCAATTTGGCACCCCTTTACAAGAAGGGGTCTCAATTTGGCACCCCTTATACGAGCAAGGGGTTTCAATTTGGCACCCCTTTACGAGCAGGGGTTCCAATTTGGCACCCCTAGTGGGACCCAATGACACGCAAGTGACACGCATTGACACGCACCCAGTCCCCTCGTTTTTCCCCGAGTCGTCACTACAGGTCGAAGCACGAATCAGCCTCGACACCAGGCCTGTGGGAAACAACCACCTGTTTGGGCAACAAGATCACAGCAGATTCCTGTTTTTTTGGAAACCCTTTGTCATATATTATACAGTTGTGAACCTTCGTGAAATTGTGATACACCCAAACATTGGCTGGAACTTTTCCCAGGAGAGCCAATTAATATATATATATATGTATTTGATCGGTCTATGATCGATCTGTCTGAACATCAAGCTGCCCTTTCCAAATCTGAGTGGTCCTTTCTTCTCGCTCGCTCTCGATCATCGATTGAGATGAAAGCTCATCACACCTGCAATCCTTGCTGACTTGGTTCACAATGATGTATTCACTCCTTAGATTTCATGGGTTGAGATTTGAAACTTCCCAAATTTTTTGTTCCCTCAAAGTTACCAGATGCCCAAGTTACAGCATGCTGGCTGGAAAGTCCTCCCCAACTCTTTGTGGAAAAGGAGTGGGAAAGAGTACAGTATCAACCAAGTAGCTCGGTCAGGTGTTTTTTCAAACCCGGAATCCAGCAGCTTAAACATATGCGCTCGTGGGCTACAACTTTCAAGATGTTTTGAATTGGGAGGTTGGCCATCCTAAAGGTGGAAGCAGCTAAGATTTTTTCTCCAGAGCCCGAGCTGCAAAACATGGTAGTTCCTACTGTCCACCGACTTGGCTGAAGCATCAAGTCCCAAGCACTGCAAATGATCTACTTTGTAGGCAATTTGCTTTTTTTTGACTCGGGACGCAGTTCGTAGTCTGGCTTGGTGGCACTTGCCTTTCCCCCAAACATGCTTTATTTTGGGACAAGCAGCTGTGCCCAATTCAATTTCATAATGGCATTGGAGTTTCATTCATCAATTTGGTTAAAGCTTCCGCCACCAAGTTTTGTGGGAGCCTTCTAAAATGTCTTGGAGGCACCCCAAATCATCACCATCAGCTACATACTCAAAGCTGGAAATGTCAGCCACCAGTGGGGGCTGCCTGGGAACCATCAAGCTCGCGATTGCCATGCCAAAATCTCGTGGATAGGCAGCGCTCTTCTCCAACTTTCTCTTCACACCGGCCTTGGATTTGGATAGGGAGGCAATGCGTAAACGGCTGGGGCCCATCGGATGGCTTGGAATCTTCCAAATGATTCAAGGTGTTGGGGATGAGATCTGAAAGCTTTGCAGTGCGTAAATGGCTGGGACCGCTTTGAAGCCTCTGAGAAGTTTCAAATGTAGAAAGATTTTCCAGCAACAAATGCTGGCTGATGATCAAATTACCACCTAGTCACGACCCGAACACGGCCAGACGCATCCACTGTCTTTTTTACGAGGGCTTCCCCAGTCCTGCCAGAGCAAGCGACATACCAAAATGCTTCGACATTGTGGGAAAACACACATGTGTCATGACTTCGGCAGAATACCATGCCTATTTCGATTTGTATGGTTTGGTCCAACACTGGGATAACTTATATACATGGAGATGGCTGACAGTTGAAGCATTAACAGAAGCTACCGCTAAAGTACCTGGTGGCCTCAAAGTCATTGCGACATTGCGAGACATTGTGAGCGAACCGCCAAACAGCCCACAGCATTTCCCAAACCAACAAAACCAGGTTCAAACATTTAGCCCACCGCTGCAATGTTTCATGTTTTGTTGACATGTGTCCACTGCAATCCCCTGTCACACCAATCCACTCCTCGCCAGGGCTTCGCGAAGCTGCTGAACATTCAAAGATCGTCGAAGGCGAGAGATGTTTGGCAAAGTCCCCCACACCCTCAGGTGCAAACTTGAGGGGGTGTGATTGGGACGGTCCTGGAATACGAATGATTGAGACGTGGTGTATGTTTTGTCGGCCTGTTGCCCGAACAAGGTTTCTGTTAAAAGGAATCCGCGCATATATACTCTGAAGGGGCGTATATACCCGGAAGGATGGTTCTCGTATCCTCTAAAGGGGGTTCCGCATACGCTTTAACAGGGGTTCACAATCTACTCGTATACTATATCGAAAGGAACAAGTAGAAAAAAAAACATACGGAAGAATACTTATAGAGGGATAGCATACGAGAAGAAAAATATACGAGCGTATAACCCAAGCAAAAAGGATAGATTATATACGAGGAACACATTTATGCGAGCACATGAGAGCCAAAATACAACATACGAGAGAAGCAAAAGAAGAGTATATACGAGAAGGTAAAGTAGAGATACGAGAGCAATAATACACGAGTATACGGGCGCAAAAAGGAAGGAGTATACGAGAGGAGTCCACAAGAGCAAGAGTAGAATAGACGAGAGAAACATATAACACGAGAATCAACAAGCAATATTTACGAGAGTGAAAACATATGCCAGCAAAAACAGAATATACGAGAGAAACAAAGGAAGAGCATACGAGAAGAAAAAGGAGAGATACGAGAGGAATCCTATTGCTGGTACAAGTATACGGGCGCAAAAAGGAATGAGTATACGAGAGGAATACGCGAGAGAAAGAATAGAACATACGAGAGAAACATATAGTACAAGAAAAACCAGCAATACGAGAGTGAAAACATATGCCAGCAAAAACAAAATATACGAGAGAAACAAAGGAAGAGAAAACGAGAAGAAAAAGGATAGATACGCGAGGAAAAATATTCGAGTATACGAGCGCAGAAAGGAAGAAGTATACGAGAGGAATACACGAGAGCAAGAATAGAACACACGAGAGAAATAAAATAGAGTATACGAGAGAAAAACGATAAGAATTTACGAGAGTAAAATACACGAGTATGCGACAGCAAAAATAGAAGTAGAGTATATATGAAAAAGGTAGAATATACGAGAGCAAACTAGAATATACGAGGGAAACCAACGCAAAGTATACGAGAGGAGACAGGACAGTATACGACAGCCAAAAAGGAAAGTGTATACGAAAGGAAACAGAATAACGCACGAGAGGAGACTGTAACATATTTCAATTAATATATTATTCGAAAACGTGGTAGAGCGACATTGATTTTTTGGCTCAGCAACACAGTCCATTTCATCGTTGCAGCTCCATAGCTACCCATTGGAAAGGCCACACGCCTGCGAGGTCGCACGCAAAGCCTAACCCCACAAGACATTGTGCCAAAAACATGAAGATTGTTGGCGTTGGTGCCCCCAAAAAAATGTAGGGAGGGAGTTAGTTTTACTTGGGAAGGAAACTGGCATGATAAACGGTGATAGACGAAGTGCCAGTCCTTGCGCTGCAAGCGGCCAAAAACCTTTGCATAGGACCCCAGGCAAACATCACCTGCAGCAATCCGTATGGGCCGAGGAAAGTGCTGGGCACACCAAATTTGTGGGCATACGAGTGACAAATATTGACAAATAGTTGAGGCCAACACCGAAGACATTGGCTGCTCAATCAGGAAGTATACTCCCCGCTGCCACGCGTACCAAAGTCTCAGCTGTAAAGGGACAGCATGAAAGAGTTTCTGGAACAACAGCAACAAATCTTAGTTACTGTTGGCGAGTGGAGCCGATGGCCAAGGTACATGTAAAGAAGTCTCATCACTAGCACATTTGCTAGGAGCGTGCACTTCCTCATATTTCCACCGGGGTTTAGCCACGAGCGTCCTGTCGACGCAAAAGACCTGGACAACAGCGTTGGATCTAACCTGGTAAAACTAGTGGAGTTAATGCAGAGATTACATGCAAGCGTTGGTTCCAAACATGGTAGCCGAGTGACAAGAATACCCACGTTGCACAAGGTGGTGCAACTAGAACAAGCCCACCTCTTTTGGTGTTTCTGACCTCATCTATCAACAACTCTTTTTTGATATACCAAGTCAGAAAACCGTTCTGTGTCAACTTTTACATCGCTGAATTCAAGAAGATCTGTGATCAGACCTGTGGCCCCAACAGCTGCCAATACAGTCACGAACCCGACTGATCTCAAAAGGTTGTGATTCTTCGAATATCTCACCTCAGATCGATGTGGAATCATGCGGCCTCATCAGAGTCGCTTTTTGGGAAACTCTTGGCTGGCCGCTAGCCACTGTTGTCGCCAAGGTGCGTCAAAGGCCTTTCCCTGGTATCCTAGTGACCAGAGACACCGGGAAAATTGTCCTTCTCCACTACAAATCTCAACCTCAGAATGGTAATGGCATGAATTCTTTGCTTATTGTGAAGTTAATATGCGCAGCACGTGTTGTTGAGCCAAGGGACAAAATCATTGGACTCTCTGGGTACTGGAATAGTAGCCAGTAACGCCAATACCGGGAGCAGCGTGGATGGTTTCATGAAGTGCTAGCTCTGGGAAACGATTTGGGCCTAAACTTCTGGCAATCCTGTGAGTGGGCCTTGGCCCAGCCAAAGTGTGCAAACGTGACAACCGGCAGGTGCCAGCAGCTGCAGCTGTCGGCTTTCTGAATTTTGACTAGCAGGCTTGGATCGATCGGCGGGAGGCCCGGGGCAGAACAGAGGCACCCATAAGATTGAAAAGGCCATCTGCAAGATATGGTGTGCACTTGTCCCAAAAGCCCCTTTTGTCCGGCAACCCATGCGCGCACTTTCATCACAAGACTTTTAAGAATGCGATTGAATTTCAGACTGTCGGTTTTCAATGTTTGTACTCAGCTCAGCACAGGGTCCCGTATCCCGGGGCCTCTGAATGGAAAAAAGACATCATCTTCGCTTGGCGGCTTTGCCGCAATCCAGCTGGGATTGGGACTGAGTCCGCTTCCGCTTGAAGGAACCAGCACGCTTCATACGGATTTGTTTCATAGCTTCGGCGACCTTCCCGTCCGGGTCACTGAATCCTTTTGCCGTGGCCTCTTTCCTTATAAGCAGTTTGTGCATGTGGTATGTGTCCTCAAACTGCATAAACTGTGTGCTTGCGATTTGACGCTGGGATTGCACTAGTGCAGCGTAGCATCAAGACGTACACTGGTTTGTTGTCTCTCTTGTAGATGAAGACTTTGTAGAGCTGTCCCTTAGCTTTCCCACGCAATCTCCTCCGGATTTCCACAGCCCAGTCCTGGAAGCCGACGGAGCTTAGAAGTTCATACTTCCTTAGCTAGGCTAGCGGCTAGCAATCTCAGAGACTTGTTGAAATGGTTCTCGCATGACGCGATGGACAAAAGTAAGACTAAAAAACACGAGGTTCAAAGAAAATGGTCCTTCAGATTGAAATGCGCGTCGTTTCCGTTTTCTTAGCCCTTCTTTCAGCAACAAGAGCCAGTTGCTCGGATGGTGTTGGCACTTTACAACCAGCTTGTTTTAATGCTTCTTGCTGCACACGGGTGATCGTGACTGCAAACGCATTAGACGCCATGTCCTCGAAGGGAACCGTAGCGACCTTCGTGTCTCCGTCCTCCGAGATGGAGGATCAAGTTGAGGAGTTGTGATGGATAAAACAATCCAAAAGCAGCAACAGTGGAGACACAAGTGCAGGTTCCCTGACACGAACACAATGACTGGAGAAATTTCTCAACTGGGGAAACTTTGGCTTGAAAGGTCCTTGGACCCTTTTGGTGTTTCCTTTGCCTTCTCATCGGGTTTCTTCGGCTCCTTTCCTCGTGCCTTCAGCGTTTCTCTGGGGGGCATGCTGGCTGCTGGTTTCTTCATCTTGCTCGATGCCGGCCCCGGTGGTGGAGCAGGCTTGCTCTCAAGGTCGCCTAGATGGTGACAACACATGTGGGCTTGGATTGTAACCGATGGCCCACCAGCTGGCTCAATGAATGTTTAGGAAAGTTGGGGGGCCCATTGCTGGGCCCCACCCTTTCCCTGGTCCAGTACACAAGTATATACAAGGGGGTCCCAACTGGAGTCCTAACAGGATATTTTTGGATATATTAATACCATATTTGTATCCATCTATAGCGGTCAGAAAGATGTACAAATTTTGCAACTTTGTCCTTCTCATACCTAATTCCACCATCAAAACAAAAGCGTGTTTCTCCACCTGTCAGGTGAAGGATGTTAGATTTTATGTCAGCCGTCCCTCCCGCCTTCTTCTTATCCTCCGCCGGACCTCAACTGCAAGATCAAGATTCAGTGGTCCCCGCCAGGCCCGAACAGCAAGCCCAGGATCAGAGCGTTCCCCGCTGGACCTCAGCTGCGAGCTCGCAAGCAGCCTAGGCTCGTGATCGCAGTGGTCGCAGCCGGACCCGAACAGCAAGCCCAGGATCAGAGTGTTCCCCTGTTCCCCACCGGACCTCAACTGCAAGCTCGTGATTGCAGTGGTCCGACCCGAACAGCAAGCCCAGGATGAGAGTGTTCCCCCGCCGGACCTGAACTGCAAGCTCGTGATTGCAGTGGTCCCCGCCGGGCCCAAACAGCAAGCCCAGGCTGAGTGCTCCCCGCTGGACCTCAACTGCAAGCTCGTGATCGCAGTGGCCTCCGCCGGACCCGAACAGCAAGCCCAGGACCAGAGTGTTCCCCGCCGGACCTCATGGGATCAACTGCAAGCTCATGATCGCCGTGGTCCCGCAGGACCCGCACAGCAAGCCCAGGATCACGGTGTTCCCCGCCGGACTTCAACTGCAAGCTCGCAAGCCCAGGATCAGAGTGTTCCCCGCTGGACCTGAATTGCAAGCTCGTGATTGCAGAATAGATGCCAGATAGAATGCCGGAAGGAATGCCAGATTCTGCCAAATAGAATGTCAGCATAGACGTCAGGTAGAATGTCAGGCCATGTTTGGGATCACTCGCAATAAAGTAACTGGGAATGGAATGCAAATAAATTTGGGCAAGGAGCGAGACTTCCCTCTGATGCGTCGGTTGGGTTTCAAACCTGCACGTTCATATTCCCTCTCCAGCTGCTCCTCGATATCATTGCTCTGCCTGGTCAAGGCATTCCTCATGCATTGATCTGCGCGCTCCCTGGGGCATTTTTTGGAGTCAGTCGTGGCGTTGGTGGCCTTGCGCTTTTTCGAAGGCTTCTCTTCTATGGGTTCATGCTCAGAGGTGAATCCTGCAACATCCATTTCTGCTCTTGTTTCTGCTGCTTTTGCAGCTTCCTCGACATCATCAACACCTTGGCTTGAACTTGACGTTGTTGAAGTGGTCTCTGTCGAGCTTTCGCTGCTAGAGTGCTCTGTGTTGTGTTCCTCCTCATCCATGCCTTGTTCCTCACTGACGCTTGCTTTCTTTGACGAATCTCCATCCTTCTCTGAAGCCCCCTCCCTTGAGTTTTTCTTCGGTGAAGTTGGCCGTTCTGACGGAACTTCGTCACTGGCATTCTCATCCTTGTTTTCAGCACTGCTCTCTTCTTCTTCTTCTTGTTCCAGGGCTGATCTGTAGCTCTCTTCTGCTTCTCCAACCTCCTGCGAAGAGAAGTAAAGCCTTTGCAAAATTGACTGCAGTTCCTGTTTTCTTTGGTTTTTCTCATCCTCACTCATTTCTGATCGAAGGTATCGCGTGAGCATTTCTAAGTCCCTATGTAAGCCCTCTTGCTCTTTGACTTGTCTACCTTTTGCTTCCCTGTAGTTCATATAGTTCAGAAGTATCTGGGCATATTTTTGGACACCAAGCTTTTCAATGCTTATATTGAGACATCCTGCTGGCACCCTCCGGTTTTCCCTTGCTGCCTCGTCTCTTGCATCAGCTTCGTCACTTTCCCTTGCCTCACCTTCAACCTCCTTTCTCTCAGCACCGCTATCCTGAGACATTCTTTCATCTTGTTCTTCGCTGCTTGACTCTTTCGGCTCATCTTGCGCACTTGCCTCGCTTGTCATCTTCTTGTCATCCTCTTGATCCTCCATGTTGCTGCCATCGTCGCTCTTTGTCTCATCCCTGCGCTCTTCTGCATCTGAACCTGTACCTGCTGCATCTTCCTTGTTCTCCTCCTCTGTTTCAGCCTCTCTCTCTGATTCTTGCTCCTCCTCACTCTTCTCTTTGTCTTGCTGCTCCTTACAGTATTCCGCGTCTTCGTCTGACTGCTCTTTCTCGTCTGCTACCTCCTCATCCTCATGTTCTGCTTGCCCTTCACTGTCTTCTTGCTGCTTCTCGTCTTCGTCATCTTCGTCTGACTGCTCTTTCTTGCCTTCTGCCTCTTTCTCACTCATCTCTTTGGCCATTTCTTCGTCATTTTCGTTCTGACTCTCCTCATGCTGTGTGGGCTCCTTCTCTTCCGCATCTTCTTCTTGCTCACTTTTGTCCTGAAGCTCTTCTTCTTCATCTTGTGCTTCGCTGCTTGCCTCTTTCGGCTCATCTTGCGCACTTGCCTCGCTTGTCGTCTTCTCGTCATCCTCTTGATCCTCCATGTTGCTGCCATCGTCGCTCTTTGTCTCATCCTTGTGCTCTTCTGCACCTGAACTTGTACATGCTGCATCTTCCTTGTTCTCCTCCTCTGTTTCAGCCTCTCTCTCTGATTCTTTCTCCTCCTCACTCTTCTCTTTGTCCTGCTGCTCCTGACAGTATTCCGCATCCTCGTCTGACTGCTCTTTCTCGTCTGCTACCTCCTCATCCTTCTTTTCTCGGTCCGCATCCTCATGTTCTGCTTGCCCTTCACTGTCTTCTTGCTGCTTCTCGTCTTCTTCATCTTCGTCAGACTGCTCTTTCTCTTCTGCTGCTACCTCCTCATCGCTCTTCTCTTTGTCCTCATCCTCATGTTCTGCTTGCCCTTCACTGTGCTGCTTCTCGTCTCCTTCATCTTCGTCTGACTGCTCTTTCTCGTCTGCTACCTCCTCATCGCTCTTCTCTTTGTCCTCATCCTCATGTTCTGCTTGCCCTTCACTGTCTTCTTGCTGCTTCTCGTCTTCTTCATCTTTGTCTGACTGCTCTTTCTTGCCTTCTGCCTCCTTCTCGCTCATCTCTTTGGCCATTTCTTTGTCACCTTCGCGCTGACTACCCTCATGCTCTGAGGGCTCCGTCTCTTCGGCATCTTCTTCCTCCTCACTTTTGCCCTGAGGCTCCTCTTCTGTATCTTCTGCTTTGCTGCTTGCCTCTTTCTTCTCATCATCTGAATCCCTATCACTTTTCGCCTTGTCATCTTCTGCCATCTTTGGTTCTGTGGGATCCTCACCTTCTGCTTTTTCATCCTCTGCTCCTTCATCATCATCTGTGTCCTGCCGAGTCGAGGGAAGCCAGCTGACTTAACTAGCAAAGGCTGTTCTGATTGTGACCTTGGTAAAGAAAAATTGGGAAGGTGTGAAAACGATATGTTTATCGTTCTCAGACTTTTTCTCCTCCTCTTCATCTTCCGTTTCTGTCTCCGACTCCCCCCGCTCTTGGCCAGGAAGTGGGACTGAAGGGATAGCGGAAGAGTCATGAGCCAGTTTCCTAGGATTTTGGCGAATGACACCCTATGCGCTGAAAGGATTACCTGCTGAAAACGTATTCCCCCTAGAACTCCTGTGGGTCCAGAGCCAAGTTGCATATCCTCATCAGTCAGTAGCGGGACGTCTGCGCTAGCATCGATATCCATGGGCTGCGTTTCCATGTCGTCGATTGACTGCCTGGGCTGGAGCTGGTCCGATGAAATGGTGATATGTTAGAAGAAGGGTGTAGGCCCCGCTAACGAATCTCACTGTTATAACAAAATTCCTCATGCAATACATAAAATGGCATGATATATTGCAAGGTTCGGTTTAGTTGAAGATGGGCTCTTGAAAACGCGTCCCTTGCGAGCACCCTTGGCATGCTTCAGCAGGATCTGGTGACACCGGTAAGCCTGAGATGAGTAGTGTTGGCCAACATTATGAGATTCGGTGTCCAGGATCGAAACAAGCAAGGTGCACCCTTTCAAAAAACATTGGGAGCGGACATGAGAAAAGCAAATCCATAGTGGGGCCCAAAGGCTTGTTCCCGAATCCATTCAGCTCGGGCATCAGCAGCTGCCAGCCTTGGGCCTCATGGTCATCAGCTGGAACTCACATGGGATAAGTTTTAGGGCCCCAAAAACATCAAAACTATATTCGAATGACCGAGGTGTGAAGGGAAAGAGAAAACATACCCATCTAAACAACTGAGTCACATAACGTCATTTTTTTGTCCATCTTTTCGAAAATCATTTGGATTTGCTTTTCCCTGGGCACGACCTTTAACTCACTGTGGGTCCACGCCGACCTCACCCACAAGTTTTGCGATGACCTAAGGTCACCCCCAGGAAGCATTTCGTGGTTCTTCCTCACGGTCTCGACGGGAATTTTGTCCATGAAGCTTTTCATCAATGTCCTTAGGTTTACAAGCAGCGAGAATACCCCGTTCCACCCTGGGCACAGTAAAACCCGCGACCCAACATCCAAAACACTTTTCACCCACCAGTGGACGACCAAGATTCTGGGACTCAGGGCGCATTTTGATAGATTTCGACGCCATGGCTTCCACGGTTCTCAAAACTGCGTTTGAAAGTTAAAAGAACTCTTGCGTTGCTTCGTCTGGTTTGCTTAAAAAGTATTGGTCCTTGCTGGGGTAGGTTAAGATATGTTAAATCTCATTGTTTTGTTTATTGCATTCTTAAATGGTTTTGAATTTGGTTCGGGGTAGCTTCAATGTTCCCCCCAAAAAAATTGAGCCCTTGCCAGTGCACTCCCTGCACCACCACTGGCATCCGACAGGGCTGCGGCAGCCACGAGCAGTGGCCTGTGGTGGCAGCCCTTTTGGGAACCTCTGGGGTGACAGGTATTCAAACAGTGGTTGTATAGTTGAATGTTCACCCCTTTTATCATCATTCTTCATTATTGGGTCCTAGCTATTCGATAAAGATGGCGAAGGAATACCTCACTTGGTCAGGCCCTCGACTTACGATTAAGGAATGCTCCGATATTATGGGATGACATGTGTGCAAAACAACTGTGATCTACGGGAAGAACATCTAAAAACCAGGATCTTCAAATGGGTGCCATTCCTACCATTGATAGAAACAAGGGGTGTTGGATTGAGACCCCCTCTAAAGCCCCCCAAATTGAGACCCCTTTGAAGATCCTGGTATAATATAAAATATATAAAATAATATATAGTATATAATATATAGAATATAATATATATATAATATAATATATATATATAGAATATAATATATATAGTATAATATATATATATATACATTTTAACATATAATATATAATGTATAATGTACAATGTATAATGTATAATGTATAAGATATAATATATATATATATATAATATATAATATATAAAATATATAATATATATAATTAATATATATATATATAATTAATATATATATATATACATCATGTAGATCTCAAAAGACTTCAAGGCACGAGGATAACAGTTTCTGCCCATATTTGAGGTGGAGAAGAACCCCGTGATGAATTACTGCGCAAACTGTGTGAAATGCACTGCAGATCACTGCAGACTGACGCTGAGGACGTTCCAAAAGAACTTGTTGAGATCGACACGGCTGCGGAAGAGGCTCCGCCACAGGAACCTACAGCCCCCGAGCCTACTGTTATGGATCAACTCGCGATATTTTTGTCGGAACAGAACCTCGGATCGCAGTTGGCACTGAACCTAGCAGTAAGAGATCAATTGCTGCCAGAATCTGCCAGAATGATGGACATCTATGAACAGCTACTAATGTGCTACGATGTCATTCTGAGTATAAGAGTTTTCCCAAAAGCCAGACAGATTGTCTTCAGTCGATGTGTCATAAGCAACTAATAAACAACGAGTGTTTTTGCTATTTCAGTGTTTTGTGCAAAGTTTCAAGGGGTTTGGGATGCTTAGGGCGGTATTTCAATGGTATTTCCGTATCACCTGATATCACCTGATATCACCTGTTTTGGAAAACAGATGATTTGCTTCCAGGCCCATAATACGCGACGCGACGTAGTCCCAGGATGTCCCAAGAATTTCGGGTTGTTTTCCATCACGGCCACTGGGCGATGCCAAGGAGAGCTACCAGTGCTGAGATGTTGCGGGCAGTACCAGCTGAGAAAGTTCTGGAAAGGCCTCCATTTGGGATAATTATATAATATATATATATATGATTATTTATGGATATTTATGGATATTTAATGATATTTGATATTGGAATGACATTGGATAGGTGATGGGCCTGCGTAGTTACCATTAGAATGAAGCACCTTTATAGCTGGTGCTGGCTGACTCTCTCAGCATGAATCTTTGAGATGTGGAGGACCCTTGATCAGAAATCATTTCAATGAGACACGGACATGTGAATCATGTGCGATCATGTGAGCTGCTTGAAAAGGGCCAGTTGTGCTCCCGAGAGGTGTGGAACGCACCTGTGGTCGCAAAAGAGATCGACCTCTCAAAAGGCAGAGCTGTTCGAACACAGCAAACCGGTGACTTCCATTGATGAGTTCTGGAGCCACTCTTGGCATGGCAGACAGCGCTGGAAGGTTTGGTGCCTCTTGTTGCTTGCGCTGCCAATTTGTTCCAATTTGATCCAATTTGCACAATTTGTTTTGACGGCATCTTGTGATTCACTAGCCTGGAAGTCAACTGCTAAATTGTTGAGTTATTTGTGTCATTTGGATTTTCCAGTTTTAGTTACATGGTCTTCTGCCAACAATAAGACTAAGAAATGGGGCAGCGATGTGCAGCTGGCAGAAGTCATCTGACCAAGGTATGTCAAGAATGCATGGCCAGCGCTTTTTGTTAGCACCGCGACTGCCGCCCTGGTGGCTTTGCTCTTTGCTTTCGAACTGCTTCCAGGCTGGGTCAAGACCTCGAATTATGCGCCACCGGAGCCTCATGTGCCCCAGCTGAGCTACTTTTTTTTTAACATGAAGGGGTTTATACACGCCTTAAGCTGGATGTTGCTTTCGGTGTGGTTTTGCATGGCTGGCGTAAGGATTGCATAGGGTTGGCATAGGCATTTTTCAAGGTTCCAAATATTTTCCTGTTTGCGTAGGCGACAATTTTATTGTATTTCAAGTGCTTGTACATGATCGGCGTTGCAATCTCACGCTTTAAAATTGATTCAATGTTATCCACAAAAGGTTCAAAGGCACCGGGTTCATTCATGGATAGTCGTCTATACGAGCAAATCGTGGAACTTGCCCGGCAGAGCAGCTATACAAAGGCAGCGGAGCAGCTTAAAGCGTCTTGACACGGGCGTTGGCCCTGCGTAGGCACACCTGCTCCCACTGTGGCCGCGTAGGCATTGCATAGACAGTGGTGTAGGCAAAGCTCCGGGCCCAGACAACAAAAAAAACACAGCTCAGCTGAACTGTGTTTGTTTTTCGGCATTTGTTGGGAAAGTTGGTTTTTGTCGTATTGCAACAAAGTTGTCCGAGTTGTCCATTGTGTGTGTGTGTGTTTGCTCAGCTTGAATGGCCGCCTTACACTATAATGGGTTCGGATGGAACACCTTTGCGACCTGACCCATGTGTGAGGTATGGTCAAAATTATCTTAGATTACTTTAGTAAGAGAGTGCTCCGTTGCGGTCTGGAAAGTGCACCAAACACTGTGTAGCGATAGGGTTGTTGTTGCTGTTGTTGCTGCTGTTGCTGTTGTTGCTGCTGCTGTTGTTGTTGTTGTTGTGACTCGTTGTTGTTGTGACTCGTTGTTGTTGTTGTTGTGACTCGTTGTTGTTGTGACTCGTTGTTGTTGTGACTCGTTGTTGTTGTTGTTGTTGTTGTTGTTGTTGTTGTTGTTGTTGTTGACGAAGGACGTCTTCTTAAAAATAAGTGTAGTTAAGACGCCATAACCAAGCACAGCAGTCTGACTCATCATCTCGACCACGAGCAGGGCCATGTAGCAAGAGGGCCCAAAAAAAATGCATAATTACTTAGAGTATCCTATAGTTGCATATAATGTCCACAAATGAAGCTAATTTGCACAAAGTTGCGTACGTACCCCTAGGGATACCTTAGCAATACTGTACCCATTTGTTCCAAAAAATAGCCGCGGAAAATAGCGTGTTATGCGTTTCAAAGTGAGGTTTCGCTATAGGCTGGGTACTTATAAAGTGGTTTATGATATGTCTTTGCCAATATGCCACAAGAACCTGCTCCAAGACTCCTTTGAAGGTTGGGGAGAAATTAGGACCATCATCAGTTGCGCTCATGGTGGGGCAAAGCTTCGATGACACCTCGAACACCAACTGTGCCAGTGCAGCCTCTGAGGCATATGGTGCTTGGGGTTGTTGGACCGGCGTATTGACGTACCTCTTGATGATAATCCTATGGAAGTGGCCTGGCAAAATTCATGAAGCCTGTACCAGTGACTCATGCGAGCAGGTGACCCCTATGGCTAATCACAAAGTCTGCCTGAAGCAGAATGAAGCCAATAGAATGTCACCCAGCTTTGTTGATGATCTACTTGTGGTGCCCAAGGTAGAGTGATATGCGATAGCACCACAAGGTAACCATATAATTATACAATATTATACAAACATACATGTACATATCTAGAATATAAATTTGAATATAGGATTATAATATATATATATATATATATTATTATTATATACATAAATAGATATGCGATGTGACATGATTACAAAATATTACAAATCATCCAAGGCCAAGAGCTGATGTTTTCGTGGACCTCTTTTGCATCCATCAGGCCTGGGGATGGCCAGGGATGGCCAGGGATGCACAGGTGTTGGTCCCTGACCAGGCCAACCCACGGCTGAAAGCTGAAGGCCTCCTGAGCATTGGGGCAATTCTGAAGAATTCCGAGTCCATGTTGCTTCTTTGGGATGACACATACCTCAAGTGTCTTGGTCGGGTCCAGTGTCAAACCTTGGAGCTCCGTTTCTATCTAATGATTTGAATCCTTTGAAGTACTCCAGATGAATTGGTGTTCCATGTGGTGCTGCTGCGATCAGAAATTCCCAACGGAGCCCCCAGACCATCATGGCAGTCGGAGCTACTGTAACATTTGGGTCGTGTATGAGTAGTATCGCTGATCGCCTGTATCGGTATGTATATATTATATATTTGATATATGATGATATATGTATATTTAAAAACTATGTATTTATATAATTACATTTAATTTATAGTTTGTATTTGGGTTGTATATCGGTGAAGTGGAGCACACGACTACAAGGCTAGAGTTTAGGCATGTCGTCGAAATAGCATGACTGATTGGATATACTGTACCTCCCATGGTCGTGTTGCCGTTTCGCCGCTTCGCCTTGATCGTCCAAGGAGATTGTGGTGTGTTTTCGAGTTGGCCGGCTTCTTGCGAAGTCACCAGGCCCAAGGAAGGCTGGTGATCAAACCCACCATCCTTGGACCTGCGACCTTTTGGAATGTCATTGCGATCACCTTCGTCGTGAGTACTGACCTGGTGTTTTCCGGAATACCCGGTGGAAGCGTCACGCGCTTCCTTCTGGTCTTCATCACAACCTGTGCAGTTGCCTGGCCCATCCTTGTTTGGCGAAGAGGCATGGTCACATTGAAACGCCAGCTTGCTGAATTTACATTCGCCAAGACCGTTTGCCATTGCTGCATGCGCGGGCATATCGATGACAACGGTGGACCTATAGAATGCGACCGAGAACTTTTAGGAACTAGCATTTGCAACTGGTTCGGATCGGTCGATGAGTTTGACAATTTGGTGACCCGGCAGAACATTGACATTGAAGTCCTCAAACTGACCACCCAAAACATCCAAAAACATCCAAAAACATCCAAAAACAATCAACCCAATTGATCAACGAATAATAACGAATACAAGTCGATTTTTGTCGAATCATGCGCCTGAGGTTGACATCCTGCTCCATGCTAGCCAAGTTTTCTTGTTTAATGGTTGGAGGTCTTGCGATGCAACTTTCACAAGTTTCTCTCTTACCAAATTTCTTTCACCTTTCCACAGGGCCCACCATGCATTGCAACTGCTCTGACAATCTTTTTAGCACCTTTTGCTACTGGGTTACGCGTACCGCACTACCGAGCGCTAACACTACATAACACTACCAATTTCTGCAGCCTCTCTCATAACCCTTCTGGCACGCTACCCTGCGGAACAACGCGAACCTTCCTTTCTGGACTCCATTGCCTATCAACCGTGCCGACTCCTTTTGCGACAGACCAGGGGCAGGGCATTGATACCCCACAGCAACAGATTTGCCTCGAGCAAGTGACCGATTTGCCTCAAGGAGATAAGGTGTCAGCCGCTGTCAGGAAAAAAATCCTCCGAGATTTCCTGCCTTGGCAGCTCCCCCAGACCATCCCAGACCCGGTAGTCTCACCCAAAGCCTGGCGAACACGAGCTGAAAAGCTGTGTGCTGCTGGTCTTCCTTCCCGCCTTCTCAGGTATGTTATGTGAACACAATGGCTTGATTTGCCCTGGTTCATAGGATTCGCGACAATTTGAGCTGTCAACAGACTCCTCATTCTTGACCCTACATTGGCTTGACAAAGGCTTCCATTCCATCTCGGCCGATCGAGGTGCGAAGCGACGTCGAAGCAGAACTGAAGAAGCAGCTAGCAGTGTCTCCGTTTGGCTACACGTGACCTGATCTCTACGCTTAGAACTTGAGAGTGGTCAATTTTTTCAGTTTGTTCGTTTCCAACCAGTCCAGATCGTGGGGGGTGGAATGATTTCAACTTTTCTTGAACGGAATCAAAAATAATTTGTGAGTGTTTGACGTTTGACGACATTTCTCGGCGAACAAGTTCCTGACCATTTTCGTTGCCTCAAATTGAAGAGGTGGGTGCTACATGCTGGAGTTCCGATTCTGTGGGCTCAAGGCTTTGACAAAGCAGCTGCCATTTTCCGACATGGCGATGTTCTTTGGAGTTTGGCAATCTTCATATCTGGACTGGCATGGTACTTTCTGGTGATTCCCATCAATTTTGGTACTTTGGAGTTGTTTGCAGCCAGGATGGATAGACTGGCATTGGGTTGGGGCTGTCGGAGTACTGCTTTGCTGTTGATCTGCCAGTGTTGCGTTTATCTCTCCTCACACCTTTCGTACTATGCGTGCTTCGAAACTTTACCAACTCCCTTGCTGGCTGTCCTTGTGCATTCAGCATGCGCAGTTTTGGTGTTTGTCCTTGTTTGGAATTGCAAGAAGCGCTGATTGATTTGATTGATGATGCCTGCGTACCTTCCACTGGAAGCTCCCACGGAGAGTGGGCCGCTTGCGGTGGACACAACCACGCAGGATCCACGCAGTAATTGGCAGCAGTGCAACCCAACGGTTTCACTTGTTTTTTTATGTTTTTTTTTGCCGTGTCCTGTTTCATTCTACTTGGTTTGAGAATTACAAGATCTGTGCATGGGCACGGGGGATAATATTAACAATCCATCGATCTGTCGGGAATCCAGCTGATCTTGTAATTTCAACCTTGAGCCAACAGCGCGTCGAAGATGCCGCTTCAAGGGCTCAAGATCCTCAAATCGTGTGGCTGTGCAGGTGCCTCCCGGAGTCAAAACAATTTAAAACTCAAATATAGACAAGATTCCCGCAAGAATGGGTCCATAATGGTCCACCCGTTATTGCCAGGTTGTTTCGTCCAGCTGAAGCAGAAAGGGGCGAAAGCTTGAAATCCTGAATTCGAGTGGAATGGCATAGCAGAGTGGGAGTGGGTTGATCATGTGGTCGAGAACGGGGTGGCAACCCTTGAGTTGGATTTGCGTGATGTTTGGACAGAAACCTTGCTTCAGTTGTCAACCGGTTTCAATTGAATGGTGTAAAACCCTGCTCCCTCAAGACATGGGGACAACCTCCGTTCAAGATTCGACAAGTACAGGACCGAACAGACCAAGAACATTCGATGTAGCAAGATTATATAAGATTATGCAAGATTCAAGTTCGCCTTTCTGCAAGCATGTTGCTTCTTGGGAATCCTTCAGTCTAGACTCTAGAAAGCAGATGGAAGTACTTGTCGGACGTTTTCTTTGAATGGATGATCCCTGCGCATGAGACTGTAGGCCCTGGCATTGCATCAGGAGGTGGAAAAAAATGCAAGTGATGAAACCAATCCCGTCCAATCCCAAAAGAAACGTCATTTGGGTCAGATGATCACATATTTTGGAATTGATGGTTCTTGTGAACGATAGAAATGGTCGATAGTCAAGTATGAGTTGCTGCTCAGCCCTTGTGCATTGATCAAGCTATCCGTGCGCCAGCAATCGCTTGCGGAGATTTTCGTGGCCTACAGTCGATTCCCTGACTGGTTGGGGCGCTCTTTGATGTGACAAGGTGAGTTTGTTGGACATCTGTTGGACCAATGAGTGCTTACTGGACCAAGGAAAAAAACAAAACAGAAGTAGCTCCAGGCTCCAAGTCGATTGCAGGATCTCATCTCAGTTTGCCGCAAAGGTTTCGACATGGATTGAAAAAATAAAGCATGGAAAAACACTCTGTGATACTGTGTAGTGTTTGGTGAAATATTACTTGCGGCATTGGTGCTTCCCGAATTACTGCTGGATACTTCAGGGATTTCTCCCGGAACATCCCCATGACCTCAAGCTCATGGGCAGTCCATGAGCCATGAACATCCATGAAGATTGCAGGATGCAGGTGGGAAATCATGTGGTTGTAACATGTTGTAATCCATTGAAACCCTGTAGGGACCGTCCTCCAGCTTTCTCGAAGAGATCGGCTTTTGCTACCCGAAGGATGTCCATTTGTTCCGTGAGTATACACTACCCTACAACATGTCCTTCGGCCCATACAATACGCGTTGCGTTTCAACTGCTGAACCTGCTGATGCTTCAAATGACAAAATAAGCATTTGAATGCATTGGATCATAGAATTGTCAAACAAATTGAGCCATTTGAAGTTTGGCTCCTGTTTCCAGATGGAGTTACAGAAGTCTTCGAAACCTACCACGGATATAAATACGGATATATAATGATTTATATTATATAATGCCACGAAACAATTTTTTCTGCACCACCACAAGACACCGAGGCCTTATCTTATCTCTGGGGAACGCAATTGCTGGCCTTGGCCAGAACTCTCAATACCATTTGTGGCTTGGGGTGCCGATCCCTGATCTCAATAGATTCGGCCATGTTCTAAACTCATCTACAATTGCAAATCCTAGTGGGCTGCATTGAAAGTATGCTCACTATTAGAAGAATGGTGCTGCAGTCATCTTGAATATATGTAGATAGATATATTGCTTCTCAACTTCATGTTCTCGATCATTGCTCATTGCTCTTGCGGTTGTTTACTTCTAATTGCTACAGGATGATCATTGATAGGTTTCATGCTCAGAATCTGCAACCTCCATGCAATGCCAAGGCCACATACCCATCCATCACATGGGACATGGGATTTGAACGACCAGGAGCGCGGAGCTCTGGGTGCTGTGTAAACCCCTCTGGTCAAGGTTCTGAATCTTTGGAGGGGTGATTTGGGATGAAAACAAATGTTGTAGGCCTGGATGGTCCAAAAATGTTCAAAATAAAAAATCTTGACGAAGGTCCGGGAGTCACACTTTGAGCTGTCAGCGTTGGACTCATTGGTACAGCACGTATAGCCAGGGATGTTAGACATTTCAGAGATGTTTGGTTGGCAGGGTCAAGTAGAAACCAGGAAAGATATAGGCAAGCAGTGTCAGAAAGCGGGGTTGGAACATTGCCAGGAGTAAGCAACAATTCTTCTCGGCTGTCATGTGGAATCACAATTATGTGTGGAATCGAAGAGTATCGAGACCAATTTCGCTTTTAGTGCTCACGGCATCTTGCAGATATGTTAAGGTTCTCGTACAGTCAATGGTTTCCAGCTTGAAAGCAATCCTTTCTTTGGTGCCATATTGGCGGCCACCATTTGATCAGATCCCTTTTGCGAACCAGTCATGGACGATAAACCGATGGATCAGGCGCACTCAGCAGCTTGGGGAGCGGGAGAATGAAGGTGAGGTGAGAAGCATAAAATGCATTAGGAAGTAGGATGAGGATGACGAAGACAATGGTGACAAGTTGTTGTGGACTGCAGCTGAAAGAAGTTCTCCCCTCTACACTGTGGTCATTACAATAAGGATGGTAATTTAATTTGTTTTTTTGGGGGGGGTCTGGAGGCTTGGCTTTTGGCTTTTGGATCAGGACCATCTTAGGGGTCTGTAAAAGAAGGGTATGTGACATCCTGTAAATTTGCAGGGGGGATTTGTTTGTAAAAAGTAACTGGGAAATAACTGCAGTCACTGGAGGAGGGGGGCCCAAAAAAAAATTACCCAAAACGTTCAAAATGGTCATGTTTTTGATATCTACTCGTATTGTGTCAAGGTGGTCTCAGGCGAGCTCTGACCTCTTGACCCCTATGGAACCTGTGGAGGGGTCTTTAGGGTTTCAGGCCCCGAATCTCTAATTTTAGGGTTTGGATGGTTTCGGGATTTTAAGGTTAGAAGAAATGTTTAGGATCTGGGAGCCATCCTCAACCGTAAGAAATCTTAAAGAATTGATTCTTCTTGCTTAAGGTTTCGTCCTGAGCCCTGTGAAGGGAGTTTTCTTCTTTATGGTTTCAACATGATCAAACAACATCCAGAACCATTAAAAAAACGAAACGGAAGCTTGCTCAAACGTGTGAGACCATGATACTAGTGGCGGAAAATGAAAGAAATATATAACATCATATAACCCGGATCGTCCTTGACTTCGGACACCTTGGCCATCCTTGGAGTAAGGTTCCTGCCTGAGGACTTCTGTCGAATGATTCGAGGAGATGGTCCATACCCGTGTCGCACCAAGAGATTGAGAGTTCACGTTTTCAAGAGTTCACTTATGGAAGGGTGGAATTGTGATGAACTGTGGAATTTGAAAGACTTTGGCAGAAACTTGTTAAAGAAAATCATTCTTGTAGCGGGGTTTGGTTAAAACGTTTGCCTTTTGGTCCCCTTTATATAGACATTTTAGAGATGTTATTGAGCAAGTTGAGCACATTCTAGCACTTTAGTCTGTGTGGTTGAAAGATGGTCGGTCGCTATTCAGGGCAAGACATGGCCAGACAATTACTTCCTCAAGGGGACATGCATGTGACAGATTGTGACACAAGGAGCAAGGTCTATAGTGGTCTATATATGCGGATCGAGTTGATTTATTTACTGGTACCAGTGGAGTACACTTGGACTGGCACAGCAATGTGCATTTGGGACCCAGTCTGACTCCCAACCGAGGTACCCCAACATTGGTTTGTCCATGGCTCCAGCAAAGCGCTTCATAGAGGTGCTGAAAAGGACAGACCAATGGACAGGTGGTTGCTGGCGGACGAGACTTGTCCAATAACTGCAGGATGTTCTGGTCGCTTCCGGATCTTTATGCTTTGTGAGTCTGGTGAGTCTGGTGAGTCTGGTGATGGAGCAAATGAGTCAAATGATGGTAATGATGTCAAATGTAATTTCTGAAAGGTCACACCAATACTGTTCAAGGATGTTCAAGGCATGTGTCGGGTCGAATTTGAGATTCGTACGCAACAACCCATTCCCAATTTCATTCCCAACCCCTTGACTGCAACTTCGTAGGAACAACAAGATCGTGCTTGAAGAGGAGATGAATGATCAAGGCGTATCTCTTTGGGCCAAGCGAGATCGATCACTCAGAATAACGAAAGATAGTGAACTCCAAGAGCCCAAGACAAGTAGACGAGTTTTGTTTGACATGTTGTCTTGCACTTTACAAGTGGCCGCAATTGAGGCAAGCAATGAGACTGCTGGGATCCATGATCCGTCTTCATGATCCGTCTATTTTCAACATTTTCATTGGATGAAACTCAATGCACTGTAGACTAACTTGCTGATTTTGCTGCCGTTCCTTTGCTTCAGAACGATTCCGGAGGATATAAATTTAAATCAACGGCGGCAAGACCCCACTTGGTACTTTCATCATCTTTCATCAAATTCTATCAAGTTGTCTTCGGTTCAATGGAGGCGTTGCATTAATTTTTAAAATGCCGTGATTTTTTTTGGTTTTCATATGGTTTTCCCATTGTTCGGATCACTAGCAGCTGATTTGCAGGTGCTATGTGGTTGGTGATCTTCCGCTATGCTGAGGAGTTGAATATCCAGATAGACCAACATGCAGAGGCCTGGGCAACCCTAAGATGGTGGTTGGTTGATCCTCACCTGCGCACATGTTGTGAATCTTATGCTCATGGTTCTGGGTCAAGCTTGAAACCGAAACAGAAGAGAGGAGACACGCGAATCCAGATGTTTGATTTGTTTGGGACATGTTGTCGATACATTGGGAGGATCGGAGACTATTGAGCTACGCTGGACTAAAGTTGAAGTGGACCATCTAGCTAGCAGCCCATGTAGAATAAACTCAGGTGCTATCCCCAACAGCTTGAAAGCTTCTGCGTTTTTGCCATAAAAAGTGCTTACTTATATGCCATAAAAATTAAGTGTTTATGCCATAAAAAACATCAGAACCCTTTGGAATTTCACAAAGCATTTGCACCAGAACCCTCCGGAACCTCACAAGGTACTGTATCTGCACCGTAACCCTCCGGAACCTCACCAAGTACCTGCACTGGAAACTTCCGGAACCTCACGACGAGGTATGCACCGGAACCCTCCGGAACCTCACAAGGTATCTGCACCGGAACCCTAACCGCACAGAACCCTCCGGAGCCTCAGCAGGTATCTTCACCGGAACCCTCGGGAACCTCACAAGGTATCTGCACCAGCCAGAACCCTCCGGAACCCCGGAACCTGGTCTTGAAGCTGCACCGGATTGCTCCGGAGCTAATCTGGGCTAAAGACCCCATAGACAAGTTTTGCTGTTGGGGAAAATTGATGCCAGTGTGAACGTGCACTTTTCTTGATTCGGACATGAGTCAATTAGATCATATTAGATCCAATGATCCACCTGTCGTAGGCCACCGGCATTTCAACGTGCCATCTCGGTCACCCAGTGTTGGAATAGCGTCAGGATGGACTTGTTCAAAAGTTTGCAAGCTATGTACAATGAATCCAATGAAGAAACTGCAATGGAGGAAAAAAATCATTGAAGCTCTGCTTTTCACACCGCGGAAACTTCTCCATCAGCTATCCCTGCAAGCATCGGCTCAAGCACGACCGCTGAGCGACCGCTGCAACGCAGGTCTTCCTCAACATGTTGGAATACAAAGCCGGCGATCTCGAGCGCGAACCCTGCGACAAGACCTGGCTCCTCGGCATGGCATTGGTCTTGGGGATAAGGGTGAAAGACCGCCAAGGGCCGTGGCAACAGAAAATCCACGAACATGTCATTGCGAATACCATTGAATGTCCTCCCAATGTTTTGTGATTTCAATCCCTTGCAGGCCACTCTACGGGTGGTGACAGGTGTCATGTGGTCGATTTGTGGTAGACCATAATGCGTTCCCATGGTAGTCACCTCACAAGGCACAAGGGGTCCTTGAATTGATCGCAAGCAAAAATGGGAAATCCATACAGTAGAGTCAAAGACACATGAGATGATTCAACATATCAGGTTTCGGACTGGGTACTGGATAGGAATCACATTGCAGCAACAGGCCGGTCTCAAGATTTGTTCATGTTGCCGTTGTTTTACTGTTTGATGGGGTTCTGATTACTTATTTTGTTTGTCGTTTGTCTATTCTATGGCGCACTTCACTGTGAATGACGGTACAAGGTTCCGCGGCGCAGGCGGCTTCGGGTGGGCGCCTAAGAAACCATGGTACTGGTAGTTGGTGGATATGCCCTAGCGGTTGGAAAAAAGGAACCAAAATATAATCCAATACACTCCAGAACAATCCAAAACGGATCAACATCCTTCTCGCACCATTGACCCGGCAAGTTTCACCAGAAACCACAGTGACGACATCGGTCGACATCTTGCACATTCTTGCACCATGACGGCGACTCGCTAAGGCGGCCACCACGGAATGCCTTGACCAACACAACTCCGGGCATCTTGCACTTCAACGGACCTTCTCATGAGGCTCTCCAAGTTCAATCAATTTCACAAGATTATCCAGCCCGACTTAGGCTATTTTAGACGCCTGCCGGAGGTTTGCCTGAGTTGAACTCTTATTCAACAAAACAAGGCAAGCAAAGAAATCATAACAACTGGAAAGTGGATTCCTCTTCTCTTGCACTTTCAGCCTGACAGCCAGATCCTGGGCCCATGTTGATCATGTTGCTTTTGTTGTATATCTAGAATATCGGGTTTCGATCTGGGCGAAGAGGACACGTCCATCCTTCTCAAGAAGGATCTGGCGAAAGGGGACATTAAGAACAGCATATTTGACTGTAAAAAAGATGTGTTTTATCCTTAACACAGCTGTAATCTCCAGATGTTGATCGGACTTTCTTGCAAACTCAATGCTGTCAGGATGGAGTATGGCCCAGCTGCTACCATGTCATCAATGGAAAGTTGGGGTCTCAATGGGTCTCATATCCCGGTGGCGGTGAGAGTCCAATTGGGCGGTCAGGACTTGTACATCAGTTTCCTGCTGGATTCATGAATCTGCTGTAATTTATATAATCATCGTAGTCATTTTATGATATTTGGAATCCTGGAGCTTGTGGTTGCGAGCAGCTTGTTTCTTACATCAATATGCTAATATGCCAATATTTGTGTGTGTAACAGTTTCCAACAGGTGAACTGAACCTTTTTTGAACCTGCCACAAAACTAGCCCAGCTTGCTGACAGGTTCCGAAGAAAAGAGCACGGCCACGCGTTCTACGATATAGATCATGACATTTTGGTTGGGCGCTGAGGAAGTGGAAGCTTTGCTTGGCCTTTCATGCACTCTTTTCGCTTCATCGCAGAAAAAAGATGTTTGCAAACATGTGAAGGCAGGCTTCTTTGATGGTGAAGCTGGTAATGATTGTGATGGCGATGCTGATGATGCTTGTGATGATGGTGGTTATGGTGAAGGTGATGGCGTTGGTGAATGGGAAGATTATCAAGATGATGATTACGATGATGATGCTGGTGATGATATGCAATAATCCCCCATGTAGGCCCATGTATAGCTTCTCTATAAAGTGGATATCCTTTACGTCTATAAAGTGGGATTCCGATCGCCACTTTATACACCGAACATGGGGAATAAATCCGTGTTTTGCGCAAAAAACATGCCCTTGGAAGTCCCTTGGACCTGGCAGGATGACTTGATACAACGTTGGCTTTCCAGTTTATACCCCGCCGGTTTCCCACAAGGAGATGACTCAATATATGCGGCAATGCATTTTATAGACCGTTGGTCCCTTCAAAGAATGGCCATAACACGTCGCACCATCCACTTTATATAAACATGTCTCCCCAATGGTTTCGAGCCAATATTTTTCTATTGGGGCTTTATACATGGCAAAGCATTTTATAGAGGGAAGATTGCCCTTTAAGAAGGGAACTTTTGCTGCAGCCATGGCATTTTATAGAAAGAAAGTTGCTGCAGAGCATTTTATAAAGTCATGAGATGCATCATCCAAGCCACTTTATAGAGCTGAACTTCTAGCAAACAATTTTACAAAGAGCAACGCAACGCCACCCGCGCCAGCAGTGCCGAGCACAGGCCGGATCAACGGAGAACCGATGCCATGGAAGAATCTGAAACAGTTCCTTGCTCAATGTGCAACCGCATATAAGCATGAAAACAGTCCGTAAAATCGACAGGCGCCCCCGCTCCTGCGTCCAACGGCAGCAAGCTCAGACACGACAGAAACGAATCCAGAACAGTCGTCTCAAACCAACAAAAAACGAGACAACACAGCAAACGTGAAAGGAAACCGCCAGTGGGCCACAAGTAACCACTCTCATTTCATTGCCCCTGCGCCAGGGACCAGCGCGACGACCCCACCCGCGCCAAGCCGCCCGAGCCCTTGAAGACACACGAAACGAAACGAAACGAATGGTCCTTGGCCTGTCTTCTCAGTAGGTGTAAAATGAAACAGGGCAGATCACATCTTCTCACCGGCCTTGGTCAACCTCTCGTCGCGTCGTGGCTGTTTCTGTCACTATCAGGCACGCTCCGTCCTGTGGGCCCTGCACCGCCCTCAGTAATGTTGGATCGACAGAGTGACGGCAGAAGAAGTCCGAACGTATCATATTGGCGTTGTCCCTGAATTTCCGCAAGCCCAGTCCTTCCTTGACAGGCGCGGGGCAACGCGGTCACGCGCGAGAGGCGCGCGCGGAACCACGTCAAAGAGGCATCGACACACAATCTTTTTACGAAAAGTTGCCTGAGACCAACAGAAACATTTGCAGGCGGCGGCAGCGAACAAGCGGCCAAAGGCAGCTTGCAGCCCAGCACAACCGGTGGTCCCGGCACAGATTGCAGAAGCCAAAATTCAACAAGGGGGGCAAAATTTTAAAGCCAAAATTTCAAACGAGGGCCCGCCGGAAGCAGCACCGCACCCGCGGACCCACAGTGCTCCTGGCCACACATGCCAGGCAAAGGCGGCACCGCCCCGCCGGATTAGCTGCATGGCTGCCGCTGCACGCAAAGTTGGTTTGCCGGATCCTCAGGGAGACTGAGACCGAGGAAACATGAGAGTATTCAAAATACGTCCTGTTTGGACATCGCCTCCCTGTTCATTCGCCAGGGCTTTGGAACTTGGAACAGCTTGTTCCATCGACGCCAAACCCTCTGCTACCAGAGAACGGTGCAGCTCTGGTAGCACAACTGGCGCGGGCCTCAGCCCGCTAACCGCAAAATCAGAGAGCGGCAAGGGCGACGCGCACCGACTTGCGCCAACCGAGGCGCAAGCCCTGGGTGTCTTCAAGGATGCAGTCCAAGCGTGGCTCCCCGAGCTGCACGCCTGGCTGCTCCTGAAGCCGGTGCATCCGGCCCTGGATGCGCCAACGGCCGAGGCCGATGAAACTAGATGAAACACACAAAAAGAAAAAACAACAGACAGTCAACGCTCCGCCGTGCAGGCAACACGGGTGGCACGGCAGGCAGAAAAACGGGCTGAGAAAAAACGGTTGGAGGAGGAGAAACAAGCAGAGGCTCGGCCGGCGGAAGAATTAAGAAGCTGTCCTGTCGCGAATGCAGCCAGCCAGCGGACGCGGCGCCGCAGCAGGCGAAACGAAAGAGCCAAGCTGAGAAGAACAAAGCCCGCAACAAGAGGCGCAGAGAGTTGCGCCAAGAAGCACGCCAAAGCCAGGACCCTGAGGCGCGCGGGAAAATCGGGAGAGCCCGAGACGCCCGGCGCGTCGCCGACGCAAACGCCAGGTCCGGCTCGCACGCGTGGCCGCCCTGGAGAAAGACAGGAAAAGGAAAGCCCAGAGCTCAGCTGCGCCCCCAAGAGAAAAAGAAAGAAAGCAAGGAAAGAAAGAGAAAGAAAGAAGAAAGAAAAGAAAGAAAGAAAGAAAAGAAAGAAAGAAAGAAAGAAAGAACGAAAGAAAGAAAGAAAGAACGAAAGAAAGAACGAAAGAAAGAAAGAAAGAAAGAAAAAAAGAAAAGAAACAAAAGAAAGGAAGAAAAAAAGAAAGAACGCAAAGGAAGCACGAAAAAAGAAGAATTTGGCGAGAGCTTGACGCATCACTAAGGCGGACAAGGGTAAAAAAGCTGGAGAAGACCAACACGCTTTCCCAGAGGCAGAGGCCCCCAGTCACTCCTTGCCTCCGGGCTGATTGGTCTTGTTCTGGCAGGTGCCAGCCCCACCGCCGCGGAGGCTACCCACGGTCTTCTCCTCAGTCAGACCGACTTCAACCAGACCGACGGAGAAAAAGGAAAGCACCTAAAAACAAAAAACGTGGACAGATTGCTGACACGGAAGCATCACGCGATGGATAGAAATAGCAACGCCTCCTACATCCCGAGGACGAGGAAGTAGACGCCGAACTGGCTGTGCCGGGCTTAGCAATAGAGCGCTGGAAAGAGAGAGACAAGTAAGGAGAGGGAGAGAGAGAGAGAGAGAGAGAGAAAGAGAGAGAGAGAGAGAGACGAAAACAGACCTCGACACAGACACACAAACAGCCGCCAAACGATTTGCGTATACGCAGCCAACCATCAATGCCAGGCCGAGTACGAGCGTCTACAGCAAAAGGAAGAGGCTTGCACAACATACCCTGATTACCTACGAAGCATTTTGACACATTAAGTCTTAAGTTAATGCCAAAGCAGACAGTACGGAGCAGCCGAATTCAGCACAAATCACGCGTCATATCTCGAATCTGACCACGCCACTGCAGGCAGAAGTCCGCGAAGCGAAGCGGCGGAGTCTCCACGACGACGACCCACCTCTCGGCGATGGTTCGTCGCGTGGCAGCCAGAGCCTCAGAATGGTAAAAAGAGAGCCCCTGAAAAAATCCCCTCTATAAAGTGGCCTGTCCGAGTTACGCCCCTGAAAAAAACCCAAACGATGTTGGTTGGACCACTTTATACCGGCTCCCGAGCAGAGAATGCCTCTATAAAGTGGCCTGATCGGGTTACACCCGTGAAAAAAAAACAGCTGATGTTGTTAACGACGTCGATATCGATATTTGATGATATTTGTTTGGCTGTCGGTTTCGTTCGGTTTATATGTTTTTTTTGGTTTCCCGTCAATGAGATTGATGATATTCCCGCAAAGTTTGAACGTGGCCCCTCAACTTTATACAGAATCATGTCGATGTTTCCATCGACGTGATTAAGAACACCATTGATATTACAACCATCGCTGTTTAGTGGGTAATCCACATTATAGTACCACTGTTCGACACAAGTATTATTGTTTTGGATGTTGGACATCTCACTTTATCGAAATGGGAAACGTTCACAATTACCCTCAAAAACCCACATCGACTTTTATGTTTTTTTACGTGGCTAGGCGACTTTATACAACGTTGGCTTGTGACTTTATAGCCAAAACATTTTGGATTTCCACTTTTACACCCCCATATTCTGTATAAAGTCGGCCCCAAAGCATCTAGCAGCTTATACATGGGGGATATGTAATAGTGACGGTGCTGATGGTGATGGTGATGATGATGGTGGTGGCGACGGTGATGATGACGATATTGCCTGGCTGGATACTATTGACATCTATCGATATCTACTGACATGTCTATTGACATCTATTGACACTAATGACAATCGACAGACTTGACCCTGTTAACCTGTTTGACACGTTATTGGCCTTTCTGACACGAATAGCCCGTTCGATGCAAGCGCTGATCGAAAATCAGATTAAATCTCGAAAGGAACCTTACCGGATTTGCAACAGGCATTTCTCGCTGATCCCCTTAATTGAGAGTGGCTAGTGGTTTTGTTTGATAACATTTCATTGTTGTGATTGGTTGGTTCACAGCGTTTTCCGTGCTATATACCTTGTTTTAAGCTGAACATGAAACCTGACATCACGAACCCCTTCCAAAGTTTCTACTGTAGATATATCACCATTAAATTGTTGCCCCATGCCCAAATGATCATGTGCTTGTTTTAGGGTGAAATTTGGAGCAGAATTAGATTCTGGCTGAGGTTGGAACCGACAACATTTGCGACTACAGTTGGTATGACATTCATAGTTTTCATGTCCCGGCTCCAAGTGGGGATGCAGACGGGACCATTTGAGTGATTTTGAGACGGGACCATTTCATGTGTGTTCTCTCGGTTTGTATGTTCACTGAATGATGTGGTGCGCTTCTTTGAGTTTCAGATGCACCTCGTTTGTGGCCTGGTCAGACATCCCCATGTCTAGCTGTGCTGATGGAGAGGCGCATCCATTGAACCACTACCAAGTCGACTTCCTGGAGGATCGGATTTGGGAAAGGCATGGAAAGGCAACGATCCTCTGAAGTCACGAAAGGTAGTGAGTGTCGGTCACCAGAGTTCTCCGTTCTTTCGCACGTTTTCTTTTCAGGGCAGAGGAGCGCAAAGGATTGACTTGTTTCGTGAAGGGGATTCATCACTTCGGAGTGGGGCAAATGGTCGCGGATGGTTGCCGTTCAACTCCTGGTAATGCACCTTGCTGCTACCAATCGTGAGAGGTTCAAAGAGGATGTTGCATGCAATTTTAGGTTTTTGTTGCCTTGTATGGTTTCCTTGTTGGGGGTTTTATTATTTTGGTATACATCATAGCCTCATAGCTATACGTAACTCTCATCATCCCTCTCATCTTCATCATTGACAGCCTCCTCGTTCTTGTCCTGCATTCTCATCCTCATAGTCTTGGTCATCATCCCAATCAGTGTTGCCTAACAACATCAATAATCCCCGTCTGGTGGTCCTGGCTGAAAAGGGGGGAGCTCTACCTCAAAAATTTAGCCAGCTGCAACTGTTACCTGACACTTGTACCCATGGTTTTCAGCCAAGCCCCAGATAGCATCATTTCTGAGAAATAGAGTTTCAGGATGCAGTTGAGCATGTGTTCATGTTACCTTGGCTCCACAGTTTTCAGCCACAGCTCTACTCGATTCCATATATTTCTATGCTGACCTCAGATCCGTAGTTTTCATCCAACAACATGGGGAAAACAGACACATCAACCAAGAGGTGAATCCCAAGTTTCCAGCCATTGCGCAATAAATCCTAGGGCCTAGGGTTTGAGACTTTGCAGTGGTCATCAATTAATGAAATGATGATGATGAGATCAAGAATACCGAGATAAGACTTACCGTAGTCCTAAGGATTTTATCCATCAATTAATGTAATGATGATGATGAGATCAAGAATACCGAGATAAGACTGACCGTAGTCCTAACGATTTTATCCATCAATTAATGTAATGATGATGATGAGATCAAGAATGCCGAGATAAGACTTACCGTAGTCCCAAGGATTTTACCCATCAATTAATGTAATGATGATGCTGAGATCAAAAATACCGAGAAAAGACTTACCGTAGTCCCAAGGATTTTATCCATCAATTAATGTAATGATGATGATGAGATCAAGACTGCCGAGATAAGACTTACCGTAGTCCTAAGGATTTTACCCATCAATTAATGTAATGATGATGATGAGATCAGGAATACTGAGATAAGACTGACCGTAGTCCCAAGGATTTTATCATCGTAAAAAATTGGTGTTCCGGGGAGGTTCAACAGCATGTGAAAGATTCAACAGGATGTGCGTGTGTTGGCCTGCATCTCAGGTGCCTATGATTTCAGCCACTTGAAACATGTAAGTTGTAAGATGCAAGGTAACCTCACATCCCCTAGTTTTCAGCCACGGGAATGTACCAGTACTTTTCCTACTTTGGCTATATTTTTGGGGTTAGGGTCATGTTTCCAGCCCATGGCTTTCAGTCTTGGTACCTACCCTTTCAGCCAGCATATTGGCTGGAATGGGGGCTGTAGACCCTAAGAGTTCCATCCATCGGGGATATCAATAGTCATCTCCATCACCATCATAATCACCAGCAGTCGCCATCAGCATCGCCATCATCATCATCATCATCATCGTCATCATCGTAGTTCATATTTGTATTATTATTATATATATATATAATTATATATATGCCTTCTTCCCATTATTAAAACTCCCCCAAATAAAAAAAGGATTGGTGTGGCACTTCCATTTTTTTTTGGTTGGGCACAATTGGATTCTTAATTGTTGAAATTGAGAATCAATAGGAGAACAGGATGGTGAAACAATGGATTCAACCCCCTATTAATAAAATAGATTGCCATCTGGAGGTTTTTTATTAGGGTCCCATCTCACAAGTTTTTTTTCATTTTTTTAATTAAAGTGTTCATTGGAATATTAGGGGAAAGCTTCGAAATCCAGTTTTTGGCAAGATTTTATACAGATTTTAATAAGGGATTCAATCAAATTTGAAATCAAGTTGTTTTATTTTTATTATTAAGGTTTTCATTGGAATATTAGGGGAAAGCTTCGAAATCCAGTTTTTGGCAAGATTTTTTACAGATTTTAATAAGGGATTCAATCAAATTTGAAATCAAGTTGTTTTATTTTTATTATTAAGGTTTTCATTGGAATATTAGGGGAAAGCTTCGAAATCTAGTTTTTGGCAATATTTTGAATATATGTTAATGAGGGATTTATATAATCAAATTTGAATTCGAGTTTTTTAATTTTTATTATTAGGGTTTTCATTATTAGGGGCACCCTAATACAAAATACACCCTAATAAGAAAAATGGATCACCGTGTTTGCCATTTTGGGTGGGGCGTTTTAGTAATAATAGGGAGAGAGGAGAGAGGATTATATAATTTTTATCTGTATGTATGTAATGAATTATCACCGTCATCACTGTGTTCCACAACGTTTGTATTTTGTATTTTACCCCACATCAACACCACGCTATGAATGGTGCACATGTGTTCAAGAAAGATGTACTGTGTCGATCCTGACGAGAACCAACTAAAATCATCACCGAAACATAGCTTGGTGATATCAATGAAGTATTATTGCGGTCGTCCTGGCCTGGCCTTTTCCCATGCAGGGATTCTACAAACTTCCCGTAGACCCTGGTTTGTTGGCGTGGTGGGAAGCTCAGAAACTGGAACGGAAACCCTGAAGGGCTGGGGACATACGTTTTTTTTCCCGGGAACGTTCCAAAGGGTACGCTGGATGTGGGCAACTGCCACCAGTTGGTTTGACTTGGTTGGAACCTTGGAGAATCCCAAAGGATGTTCGACTGTTTCCATCAAGAGTTGGTCGCGTGTGAACCCAATCCTCAAATGATCAAAACACAACACGAGCAAAGTTGGCTGTGTTGTGAAAACATGCATGTTGAAGCATGTCACATCTTGAATTCAATGGGCCACAGGATAGTAGGACAGGGCCATGTCGGGCATTTTTGCAGGAGAGGTGATGCCTCAGCAGTGGACAAAACAAATTTTGGCAGCGAGGCACCAGTCAGAGCGCACACAATTGTAGTCACAACAAGGTAGGTGGATGCAAGATGATGCAAGTCACTACAATTGTATGCATGTTGCTATTGTTTTTTGGGATTATCTTTGCCCGAAATTTGCATCAGTGCATCGTTAGTTTCTGTGATGTCATGAGTTTAGAGGAATACCTGGCCAGCCTCAGTCAGTGGCACTGCATAAAAGTATATTGAAAGACTGATGAAGTTTCTTTTCTATAGCCTTTGCTCCCTCAACAAGAGGGCAGGAAGATCCTGACTGATAACAAAGGGAAAAATGGATGCAAAGTGTGCTTCATAGGGAATATTGCGTTATGATTCTGATATACTGTATAATATTGTATAATATATTCTGATGCTTTCTGAAGAGTCTGAGTTGAGTACATTTTCTTATACTCAGGTTGTTGTCTTACGCTTTCTCTCCGCACTGATCCCCAATAATCCATGACCCCGTTGCGTGTGCCTTGACTGCGGACCCAGGGCCTCACGGGGTCTCACGGGCACCTCCAAGTGACGGAGAATTTTGTTACCCCATTGTCAGGCGGACTTGCAACGAAAGTCGCCTCGGCTACACAAGGCACGGTCCATGGTCCATCACTCTTGGCTTCAAAAAAGCATGATGAATCGATAATATCACAAAGGAGAAGCGAAGAAAGCTCCAATTTTCCTTTGTGCTGAATCGATGCACAACATGTCACTCAGCTGCCTGATGTCTCCTTTTTCCGTTCCATAAGTGTCAATGACTGTGATGGTCAACGTGTTTTCTTGATGTACAATAGTATGATGATGTATGATGTCCTGCGATGTTCCCCGCAAAGTGACTGTGATGGAGGGGCGGCGCAGTTTGATGTCAGGGATATTAGGAGTAAGCTTCAACGACCTAAGATGGCCTACTGTAATTTTATTTATGTGTACATTAAATATGCATTGTATGTACATACACCTGTCAGTATTGTCATTATCCCAAATGCCTTGAATGTCATGAAACGCCTGCGCATTCGCCAGGCCCTCCAATGAGTAGCTGTCACCGCGGCGATGCGGATGAAGAAAATCGGGCCATCAGCTGATGTCGAACGATGGAGGGATGGACAGCACAAAATTTTGGCAGAATAAGCAGCCGTGCCAGAAGGATCCAGAAGGATCCAGAAGGAACATACAAGTTAATACAAGTTAAGTGTTTTCGTCTTGTTTCGTTTGTCTCTTTGTCACGAATACAAGTGGCCAGCGTTGTTGAAATTATACCATGATTGTTGCTGTTGTGATTGGATCAATAGATAGCTTGGAGATGCTTCGAGTAGAGTGTAAGATTGAATTGCAGCGCGCTCATACTTCGGTGCTAATAATCTTGAGAGCAATCCCACCAGATGCCAATGGTCACTTGTTTGAACAGTGTAGACTTACAATTGTTGGAGTTTCTTGTCCGAGAGTAGAGACATAGTGCATGAGATTGAAAATTGCTTGATTCCAAAATGCTAGCTTGAGAGACTGGCAAACTCGATGGATTATCATTAATTTCCTCGTTGGAATTGTCGTTTCCAATCCTCAAGTGACATACCCAGTAGCATAAACATAAATATAAACATAGAATAACAATGAATAACATATACATAAACATAGACAACATGTGACCAGATGTGCCAGAAGAACTCATCATTTTCCAAGGTAGCTCTATTTGGAACCGCCAGCCTTGGCTCGGTGCGTGGCGAGTCAGGACTGTGGCGTGGCAAGAGATCCATGGATCAATGGGATATCTAAGCTGTAGCAGCTGTAGCTGCACAGATCACAGCAAATTGAAATACAACAGCAAAATGATGCAAAATGGGTTTGGATCATTTGGATTCATTTGGAACTTTCACCAAGTCGTCTTGAAACGGCCTCCTGTCGTACGATTCCTACGGGATCCTGCGGGCTCGCAGCAAAACATCGACCTGACACCGGGATACACCGGGTGACCTCCGCTGAAGAAGGCGGATATGGCAAGTCTGTGGAAGGCCTTACGCAGCCGGGCAGAAGATGGCGAGGCTGGGGCCCGCAGGGCTGGGTCAGTTGAGTTGTTTCTTTTCCTCAACGTTTTGCTTGGGGTAGATCCATTTGTTTGATTTGTTGACAACATCTACGGAATCACTGGCCCTTGATATGAAATTCCCTCCTATGAACGGATCCCATACTAAATCGCAGTTTCATGGTTTCAAAATGTTTCAAACGGGGTATTGGTGTTTGAGGGAAGGAAAGGAATTAATTATGTGTAATCCTTGTTGAATTGGAAAGGAGTCGCAAAGTCTTGGAATGTTCAATGTCCATATATTCTAGCTCACAGCAGCTGTTTCCCAATAAAGAGATAATCCATCCACATTGTTGAGATTATCAGTTCTGTAAGCTATGTGGGCCGACAGGCTGGACAAAGAAGGTCAATGACATGCCCTCAAATAGTCTCACCTTGAGCTCGAATCCCCAAATTGGGGCTATTGCTTCCTTTTCAGAGGTATGAACAAGACTTTCATGTGTGATGACAGCTATGATAGTATGAGCTGGGTTTGTTTGAGCTTGGATCAGTGCCACAGCATCGCAAGCTGAGCAGGCGAGACCACATGGATGGTTGCCACCCATTGGGTCCTGCTCCCAGTGCTCAACAGGGTGTGGTACCAGAATTGAAGCTGGCAGCAGCTGCCAGTATCACACTTACCAGTCCTTCCTCATCGATCTAGCATTTAGTTTGACGCAGAACTTAGTTTGACGCAGAACTTAGTTTGCCAGGGTTTTATAGGGTTTGTATGGGAATGGCCACCATCATCCAATCGCCATGGACCACGGTCAAGGAAGACCTGCTTTGGTCCAAGACTACTGTTCATATTTGTGTAGCATTTTTGTTCATGATGTTCATATTGACAAGAGTTTCCCATTGATATCATTGATCACCAACTGTTAGTGTACCAGCAACTGGAAGTAGTCCTGATCCAACACGTACCAGTCAATCCTGCCGTCATGGAGGCCCAGTTTCACTGAGTTGCGAAGTAGCAGCAGATGCTCCGTTCAACGGGCTCGTTCCCAGTCTGCGATCCTCGGCCACGGTAAATGCATCAAATGCCCCGGTTATCGCAGTGCAGGCACAAAGTATGATGCAAAGACCAAAATGACTTGAATGTAAATAAGTGTGATCATGCCCATTCATGCCCTGTATCATCTTTTACCGATTTTTACCGTATATCTGTTGTTCATCGTTGTTTGGTTGTCTAGATATGTCCAGATTCCAGTTGCTGTTTGTTTGTTCCGGCGCACATGTCGTCACAGCCTGAGGACTCGCGTCGATCTCTCGACTCCCTCAACCTCCACGCCTTTGTCTTTGCCACCCATCAGCCGCAGTGGGACTCCACACTCGGGACCATGGACACCTGCCACCAGAGGAGCACTTAGTACCTCAGCAGAACTCAGCAGATCTCAGAAGATTCCATCGGTTTTCAAATCGGTTTTCAAATCGGTTTTCAAATGGTGGATGTCACTACATGTCACTACATGTCACTACCAATGTGCTGTATGCGTGTGTCTCGAGCGACGGCTTCGGCGTGTTCTATCATGTTCTTAAAGTTCTTGAGGACCGCCTTGAAGACAGGTTTGATCAGTTTTGCCACCAAAATCCTCTGATGGGGCAGCACATGACAATTGGAGTCAGAACAAAAGGCACCTCCCACCCATCCCTGGTATATGATGGTAGATTTATATATATATATATGTATATGTATACCCTGTGTTGTCACATGTTGTCACTCTAGTTCACAAGTCGGGGAAGCCGCTTCATCATGATCACAGCAATGCAAACTTCAACATGCCGCACCTCCATACTGTCGAGGTCTTGACCGGGCAAACTCTGAATCTTCCACCATAAGTCCAAACTCTTGCTACATGAGCATGTAGCTTGGCAAGAGCGCTGGGCATCAATAGAGAAGGATCCTTCAAATCGATCCAACATCTCGGCTGCATGGGAACTGAACACGGAAATTTTCCTCAGGTCTTTATGGATCCTGTTTTTTCTCAAGGAAATGATCCATCCATATCGCGCCTCATGTGGGCAAAACCTGAAAGATTGTGCATGGTTTCAGTATGGATGGAGATCTAATCGAATCTATACTATTCTATACTCCATGCAAAGCCATCAGGTGCCAATCGCATTACATGTTCCATGGACATTGAGCCCAAGAGTGTCCAATGGCCAATCAACGGCCAGGAAGATTGGGCCATGATGGCCCATGTATGTTTAGTGGCTTAGCGACACTTGCCAGCCGGCAGGTATCCTTCACCTGCCCATCAATGTGGGACGCCAGCCCGTCATTGCGGCACTCCTTTGAATCAGCCCGGGACACAAAGGAGTCCCCATTCTGCTCATTCTGCTCATTGCAATTGGAGTCCCCATCAGTATCTTGTTTGAAATTTGTTTGAAATCCATGGCCTCATGGCCAACGACTTCGATGTTTTTCCCTCTATATACTGTATATAATTGTAAGGTTCCTTGTAGTCAGGGGTTTGTTGTGCATCTAGGGTTTTGATTTAATGCCAACAATGACGTGCGTGATGAAACAAGAACAATCATTCGCAGCGCGGTTTGTACTGACTTGCTACACTACAACTTCATTTTACATTTTTCAATGAATATATTTTAAAATGTATTGATGTATAAAAACTATACAATACATTAAGTTAGAAACATAAAGCACATGATGTGAATATACTCTCTATATACATGATGTGCGGGCCCACATATAGTATGCTTCAAAGATGTATTATATAATCACGAAAGCCAGCCGAAGGCCTGGGCTTGAGTATAGGTAGAAGCGAAGCGAAGCTAATCTAGGGGGTGTGGGGGGGGGAGGCCCGAAATCGGTCCGTTTTTGAAAGGTGAGGCCGGAGCCTGGGGGGGGAGAGCTCAAAAACCGACCTGCCGTTTGCCTGGTTTTTTGGGCCCGAACGAGATGCTCCATTTTGGACACTTGTTGGTGGTTTTCGACGGTTTTCATCGGGTTTCAAACGCCAAAACACTGTAATTTACGGTGTTTTTGTGCGTTTGGCCTGGCAAAAGTACGTCTTGCAACATGCTGAAAACTGCGTAAATACCACTGTTTTTGCTAGGTTCTGGCCATAAAACACTGTAAATACCGTGGTTTTTGGTTCCAGGAGCAAAAAACACCGCAAATACCGTGGTTTTGGGCTTGCGAGGCGTCAAAAAAACACGGTTTTTACGGAGTTTTTTGCTCCGAGAATGTTCAAAAAACACGAAAACACCACCTATTTGACCATTTTTCGGCTTTACCTTGTTGGTGGTTCTTGACGGTTTTCATCGGGTTTCAAATGCCGAAACACTGTAATTTACGGTGTTTTTGTGCGTTTGGCCTGGCAAAAGTACGTCTTGCAACATGCTGAAAACTGCGTAAATACCACTGTTTTTGCTTTTTGGGCCCGAACGAGATGCTCCATTTTGGACACTTGTTGGTGGCTTTCGACGGTTTTCATCGGGTTTCAAACGCCAAAACACTGTAATTTACGGTGTTTTTGTGCGTTTGGCCTGGCAAAAGTACGTCTTGCAACATGCTGAAAACTGCGTAAATACCACTGTTTTTGCTACGTTCTGGCCATAAAGCACTGTAAATACCGTGGTTTTTGGTTCCAGGAGCAAAAAACACCGCAAATACCGTGGTTTTGGGTTTGCGAGGCGTCAAAAAAACACGGTTTTACGGAGTTTTTTGCTCCGAGAATGTTCAAAAAACACGAAAACACCACCTATTTGACCATTTTTCGGCTTTACCTTGTTGGTGGTTCTTGACGGTTTTCATCGGGTTTCAAATGCCGAAACACTGTAATTTACGGTGTTTTTGTGCGTTTGGCCTGGCAAAAGTACGTCTTGCAACATGCTGAAAACTGCGTAAATACCACTGTTTTTGCTAGGTGTTGGCCATAAAACACTGTAAACACCGTGGTTTTTGGTTCCAGGAGCAAAAAAACACCGCAACTACCGTGGTTTTGGGCTTGCGAGGCGTCAAAAAACACGTTTTTTTTTTTTTTTTTTAACGGAGTTTTTTGCTCCGAGACTGTTCAAAAAACACGAAAACACCAACTATTTGACCATTTTTCGGCTTTACAAATGAAGGTAAAAAAAAAACATGCCGCAACGTCTCTGTGTGAAGATGTTTCTATGTAAAAGCGTCTCTGTGTAAAAGCGTTTCTCTGTAGATATATCTGTGTGTACAAGGGTCTGTGTGTACAAGCTTCTGTGTGTAAAAGGGTCTCTGTGTAAAAGCTTCTGTGTGTAAAAGCCTCTGTGTGTCAAAGCGTATGTATGTAAAAGTGTTTGTGTGTAAAAGCGTCTGTGTGTAAAAGGGTCTGTTTGCAACATTCTGTGTATGCGTAAAAGGGTCGGTGTGTAAAAAGGTTCGTGTTTAAAAGTGTCTGTGTGTAAAAAGGTCTGCGTGTAAAAGCATTTCTGTGTCAAGATGTTTGTGTGTCCAACAGTCTGTGTGCTACTACGACTCTGTGTAAAAGCCTTTCCGTGTAAAGATGTTTGTGTGTAAAAAGGTCTGTATGTAAAAGCCTTTGTGTGAAAGCGTATGTGTGTAAAAGTGTTTGTGTGTAAAAGCGTCTGTGTGTAAAAGGGTCTGTGTGCAACATTCTGTGTATGCGTAAAAGGGTCGGTGTGTAGAAAGGTTTCTGTTTAAAAGTGTCTGTGTGTAAAAAGGTCTCTGTGTAAAAGCATTTCTGTGTCAAGATGTTTGTGTGTCAAAAGCGTCTGTGTGTAAAGCTGTCCCTGCGTACACGGGTCTGTGTGTAAAAGCGTCTGTGTGTACAAGCGTGTCTGTGTGAAGCTGTTTGTCTGTAAAAGCGTCTCTGTGTCAACGTGTTTCTGTGTAAAGCTCTTGTAAAAGGGTCTGTGTGTAAAAGCATCTGTGTGTCGAAGTAAAAAAGTGTCTGTGTGTAAAAGCGTTTGTGTGTGTAAAAACGTTTCTGTGTAGTCTGCAAGGGTCTGTGTGTAAAAGGGTCTATGTGTTTTTAGCTTCACAATGCTGGGTCATAGCTTCCGTTTGCTTGCTGTTCGTTCTAAAATTGTATATGTAGCCGTTTCCCGTTCTTCCCAAAAGCGAAATGCAATAGCCGGCCGAATGGCCGCCAAATGGCAGAAAATTGCTTCCAACAGGTTTCTGCTCTGGATCTGGCTCCAAAAGGCTCCTGGCCAGGATTTGGCCTAAAACGGCCGTTTCCCCTTGAGCCCAGAAGGCACTTTTCGTTGCCGGCCCGCAAGCCGCGAAAGTCTTAAAAGCTGGCTCCAAAAGGCTTCGGCCAGGATTTGGCTAAAAATGGCCGTTTCCCCTTGATCCCAGAAGGCCCTTTTAGTTGCCGGCCCGCAAGCCGCGAAAGTCCCACAAGCTGGCTCCAAAAGGCTCCGGGCTTGCGAGGCGTCAGAAAACACGTTTTTTTTTTCGGAGTTTTTTGCTCCGAGACTGTTCAAAAAACACGAAAACACCAACTATTTGACCATTTTTCGGCTTTACAAATGAAGGTAAAAAAAAACACATGCCGCAACGTCTCTGTGTGAAGATGTTTCTATGTAAAAGCGTCTCTGTGTAAAAGCGTTTCTCTGTAGATATATCTGTGTGTACAAGGGTCTGTGTGTACAAGCTTCTGTGTGTAAAAGGGTCTCTGTGTAAAAGCTTCTGTGTGTAAAAGCCTCTGTGTGTCAAAGCGTATGTATGTAAAAGTGTTTGTGTGTAAAAGCGTCTGTGTGTAAAAGGGTCTGTTTGCAACATTCTGTGTATGCGTAAAAGGGTCGGTGTGTAAAAAGGTTCGTGTTTAAAAGTGTCTGTGTGTAAAAAGGTCTGCGTGTAAAAGCATTTCTGTGTCAAGATGTTTGTGTGTCCAACAGTCTGTGTGCTACTACGACTCTGTGTAAAAGCCTTTCGGTGTAAGGATGTTTGTGTGTAAAAAGGTCTGTATGTAAAAGCCTTTGTGTGTAAAAGCGTAAGTGTTTGTGTGTAAAAGCGCCTGTGTGTAAAAGGGTCTGTGTGCAACATTTTGTGTATGCGTAAAAGGGTCGGTGTGTAAAAAGGTTTCTGTGTAAAAGTGTCTGTGTGTAAAAAGGTCTCTGTGTAAAAGCATTTCTGTGTCAAGATGTTTATGTGTCAAAAAGTGTCTGTGCGAAAAAAGCGTCTATGTCTCACGGCGTCTGTGTGTGCAAGGGTCTGTGTGTCAAAGGGTCTATGTGTAAAAGCGTCTGTGTGTAAAGCTGTCCCTGCGTACACGGGTCTGTGTGTGAAAGCGTCTGTGTGTGTCTGTGTGAAGCTGTTTGTCTGTAAAAGCGTCTCTGTGTCAACGTGTTTCTGTGTAAAGCTATTGTAAAGGGGTCTGTGTGTAAAAGCATCTGTGTGTCGAAGTAAGAAAGTGTCTGTGTGTAAAAGCGTTTGTGTGTAGTCTGCAAGGGTCTGTGTGTAAAAGGGTCTATGTGTTTTTAGCTTCACAATGCTGGTTCATAGCTTCTGTTTGCTTGCTGTTCGTTCTAAAATTGTATATGTAGCCGTTTCCCGTTCTTCCCAAAAGCGAAATGTAATAGCCGGCCGAATGGCCGCCAAATGGCAGAAAATTGCTTCCAACAGGTTTCTGCTCTGGATCTGGCTCCAAAAGGCTCTTGGCCAGGATTTGGCCTAAAACGGCCGAGCTGGAGCTGATCTGGACGAAAGTATCGTGGAATGCTAACAACTACTGTAGCAACCGCCTTTACTTCGAGATACTTCAGCGCAGAGACAAAAAAAACCATGAGCATTGCTTTGGGGGCTGGCTTTCGTCCCCCCCTTCTCAGGTATAAGTTAATTTGTTTAGCACTCAAAAGTTCGAGGCTTTGCCGCAGAAGTTTGCCAGTTAAACGGTATCAATATCTTGATTTTGCTCACATATCAACTATCCCCTGGTGGGAGGAGAAGCGCGCATAACATGGTTTATGACTATGTGCCAGCACTAGGTCTGATTGTCTTGTGGTTGCTTGCTTTTGCTGATGTGGTGCTCATTTCATTGTGCATCGTTTCATAGGTTGGCAAAATCCTATCAGCAAGTATCACCTCCTACCACATCACAGCTAGCAGCTAACTGCAAAAAGGGGTGAAGGGTGAATTCAAAACACAAGAAAGTTCAGTATCTTGTGCAAGGATTCCTGGGCACAAATTCATTACGACCCAAGCAGCTCGTTTTTGTGCTTAACGAGGTTGACATTGGGCAGAAAACCCGTCAAATTTGCAGTTACTTTCAAATTCCACTCCTGCCCAAAATGCTTGAAAAACGCAGGTCTTCGACATACGCAAGAATTTGTGCTTAATGTTATCAGCATCCGGCACAAAAAGGGTTAGCCACGGTGGAATAGATTTTGTGCTGGGACAGGCTGAACCCTCTTTCGGAAAAGATTTGTGCAGGATGGGGACAACATCCGGCACAAACTCAAAACAGATCTGGGAGGATAGGACCCAGCACAAAATCAATCTGAGGATAGGATCCGGTGAAAAAACAGATCTGGGACGATAGGATCCGGGAAGAAAAACAATCTGACAAAATGGGAAAATGGGATTTCGCACAAAACAAGGATGGGAAAAAGCAACTTCAAAACTTCTGGGTTGATGCTGCAGTACTGCGGTTAGCAAAAATACTTGCCTCACTTTTTCCATTTTTGACTTAAGCTGGAACCAGCAACACACTGGCAAAGCCAGCGCATTTTTTTTCTGCTAGCCCTGCTTCACCAGTTGTTGTGGATTCAAAACCCTAGATAAAACAAAACCCTGAATAGCAAGAACCTCCCATAATATATATATATATATACATATGTAATTTTATAACTATATATATATATATGTAATTATATATATATATGTAATTATATATATATGTAATTATATATATATAACCTTGGTAGGACCTTGGGACAGTCCATGAAACAATGGACCTGAGGTGTGTGAGAAGTCCAATCATGTGGACAGATGATTATGCTGATCACTCGCTGCGGACCTTCATGGTTGGCCGGAGCGGTAACTTTGCAACTTAGCCTAACTTAGCTGTAGGATTGCATGAAGTCATGATGAATCTTCTGGATCAGGGCTGATGGTTCTTTCCAGAATGAAAGTCTTGACTTGAAAACAAAAGCTGTGCCCACTCAGCTGAGTGGCTACCTGGACTCTTCGGAACCTTCGTTCTGTGACTAGCTGGTAAATAGGTTTAGAGTCCGACTGCCGCACTTGACCCTTGGTGAAGATTTGGAATGCAAACCAACGTTCCAACATTGAAATACTGGCTTTCATCGGCGGTCCTTCTTGGCAGCCTGCATCGCGCCTAATTTTGGTTGCAAGTCGGAAGGGAAAAATGGTGGTTCAACGTGTTTCAACATGTTTCAACGGGCCGCATGCAGAGACATCATTCACTTGGCTAGTCCTTCTAGAAAGGGCCCATCGAGGCGGATCAAACACAGGGATTGAGATCTTTGTTGCATTTTGTTGCAAGGCCGCAGCCCCTGTAGAACACGAAGTGTTTGTGCTCTATGCTTCGTCACTCAGCTGCAAAAGAAAGTATATACAGTAGGTCCCTTCGCACACGGACATGATCAAGTGACAAGAAGAGTAGTACAGGAGCACAGGAACCTGAAGGTGTTCGAAGGTGTTTTCTTGCGGACAAAGTCACATTTGTTTTTTGCAAGGCCCATTGCAAACTGCACTCCAATTGATTTCGAATCAGAGATCGACCGAATAGTTTGCAGCGCGCGGGAGTCTGGTCGACTGCAGACTGGACAGGCAGCCAAGGGGGTGGAGTGGAGCATGTCACAGCATATAGACATCACATGACATCACAGACCGATTTCACTATTTTCACTGTGAAAGTGACCATTTGTCCTTGTCTCCTTGCGGCATCCTGTGGTATCCTGTGGTATCCTGTGGTATCCTGTGGTATCCTGTGGCCATGGCCAGGTGCGCCTGCAAGTTGGTGCTGCCTCCTCCGCCTCCCTGACGAAGTTGCTCACCTTATCACATGCCTGGCGCCGGCGTGGTGGACATGGTTTGATTCTACATCTGGCAGCGCATGGTGATGAGGACTGGGTGGCTGATGTTCCGAACATGTTGTGATGTTCACTGTCTCCATGACATCCTGAAAAATGTTTATAAGCCCACCATTTGATGCTGTTTGTAGATGAATGTAGATGATATTCGATGATATTAGTCAAAGGAAGTGGGCTTCCACTTGCCAATGGGTGGAACAAGAATGGCTCAAATTCATTCAAGTTCTAGGATCAGTTCTTCCCTCGGTTCAATATGGTTTAATATGTTTCAATCGCAATCCAAAATGCAACCTGGGCACCGGCTAGTTGCTGATCAAAAGCTGCAAGGCCGGCGGGCTTATATTGGAAAGCACCAAGGGCACTGGTGAGGCACATCCGTGCACCCATGAAGCTTGGCCGGTTGGTAAATTTCCATGTTGCGACACCATAAATGCAATCGGGTATGCATTTTGACAGGGCACGACTTGTTAAGACTTCCCATCCATGTGAAAGTTGAGAAAATATGAGAAAATCAAATTTCATGGATTAACAGCGACTGCAGGGATGATTTGCAAAACTTCGTGGGTGGATCCTGACAAGCAGTTCTGGGAGTTTGATTGCAAACCATGAGTTGTGAATTCAGGTCATGTTTCTCGAAGTTGATTGATATCTGGCCTGCCGGTAGAGTCATCGTACTGCAGATTAAGAGATATTAAAAGCACCTATAAATTGGTTCCCAAATGTGTGCGAGACCGGGTCAGACCCAGGAGAAGTTGATGAAGATCCTCCACTCCAAGGGTGATGGCGATGGTCGTGGTTTGCGCGGTGTGTCGCTCCTGATGCTCAGTTCCTGCAGCTCAAAGCAGCTGGCCCAGGCGCGTTGTGGGAGGCAATATGGGGCAATATTGACGGTCAATGATGGTCAGTGGTTGAAGGTTGGAGAAGGAAATGCCCACCAGTCACCAAACAGATCCAAACAGACACACATGATTACCTGCTGCATTTGCATTCCCAAACTGTTGCCCCACATCTGATGCATTCCTTCCTGTGATGCGGGTTCTTGCACAGAAGGACGATAGGACCACGGTAGCCGGGAAACATGGTAGCGCCCAACAACTCGAGAAGTTGAAGATGCCACATTGTGGAACATGTCCCATGCTCACATGTATGAAAGTCCACTGACTATTTTGTGATTTTGAGCATTTTTGAGCCACGTTCATGGTCAACCAGGTGTTTATCGACAGTGGCTGCCAGCACGTTATTGCCACGAGTAGGCACCGATGGGCAGACAAGATGGGCGGTGGCACAAAAAATGATGACAACATATTCTGGATACTGCTGCAGATTTGCACCCATCGAATGTATTGAATCATATTGAATCCAACTGAATCATATATTTGCTTGTGCATCATTGTGCATCAGGGTTTTTCTGCACCATTATCAAGCAACAGTGTTCGTATGATTTATTCCTGATCTCCATCATTGTTGTCTACTTTGGTGTTCGGTCCTGCAACCACCTGGCACATCCTGGCACTTAGGGCCTGTGCGGAGCAAAACATACTGTAAATATATCAATAGCCTTTATAGCCTATTCATAGCCTTAATAGAATAATTCATGAATATAATCTGCTGAACACAATGTCACACCCTTTGTCCCTCAGCTTCGTTTCAGAGCTCAGGAACATACTGTATCTCACTTCATTTCGCTTGTAAATCAAACTCCTATTTCTGACTTGCCAGGAGTATCAAGTTCTCATAAGATGTCTTTGGGTGGCCAAAACTTGACCGTCTCACAAAACAGCGCGCTACTTTTGAGGGAACTCTCTGCTACTGTATCTTCTAGATTCTTCTAGCATCACTGGATGCGACATGATGTGACACTACACAAGTTCAGTCAAATCAGGTCAGCTGAAAAACCCCAGAGGCCTGTGCTGGACGCCACTGCGCGGGCCTTTACCGAACGTTTCTATGGGGCTCTCTTCGTTGGTAAGCAACTTGGATGCACCGAGCTGATCTAACTTGATGCCGTTGACATACTCATATTGTCATACTGGTACCATTGGATACCATACTCTGACCTAATACTCGATGAGATTTTCTCTCAGATGAGCTCCCAGCTCAGGGATGCAGAGGGCTACCTTGCAAGAGGTAGCCCCGGGAAGATGTCCAGGGTGTCCAGCCTACGGAATGCTGGTGAATAACCCTAAAATTACCTAGTTACGACGTAGTTGCGGGAATTAACATAAATGTGACAATACGGGAATTAACATAAATGTGACAATGCATGATGTAAAATGATATGTGTATGTAATATACACGCAAATCGATATGTACATACTATGTTTCAAACAAGTGTCGAAATTCGCATCAAGTGAGGTCCATCACCGATGCCTTTGAGCATACAAAGGAGGCCTTGTCGGCCAGCTCGCACCCAGAGGCGCACTGGGGAGATACAGTGGAATGCTAAAGTCGTGCCTAAAATTTGGAAATCATCGTAAATAGCTGGGGAGCACTTGATTTGAAAAGTCGTGCCTTTTTAGTAAAACGCATAGGAATTGCAATGTTTTGTTGGATTTGGTCTTTGGAATAGTTTTTGTTAATAAATCTTGCGTTTAGGTTGTGTTTAGCATCAAGGGTACCTTTTCCATATTGTTAATAAATCTTGCGTTTAGGTTGTGTTTAGCATCAAGAGTACCTTTTCCATATTGATAATAAATCTTGCGTTTAGGTTGTGTTTAGCATCAAGGGTACCTTTTCCATATTGTTAATAAATCTTGCGTTTAGGTTGTGTTTAGCATCAAGGGTACCTTTTCCATATTGTTAATAAATCTTGCGTTTAGGTTGTGTTTAGCATCAAGAGTACCTTTTCCATATTGATAATAAATCTTGCGTTTAGGTTGTGTTTAGCATCAAGAGTAACCATACGCGATTCCATGGTGTTTCAAGATTTGGGCATGACTTAGGCATGAGTTTCTTGAAACAGCGATTCCATGGTGATTTACTAGCAAGTTTTGACCCAGGCATGAGTTAGGCATGAGTTTGTCGTTTGACTGTAGTGGCAATGATCTCAGTCCGGAGTGGATGGGAAGCAGATCCAACAAAAGAATCCCATAGACCCATAGAAGTTTCATAGAATTCATCTCAATAAAATACTGCAATATGCCTTGATATCCCAGCTTCTCTCACTTCTCACATTGCCGTACGTTCCCATCCCCCAGCTCTTCCGATGATTTTTGATGCTCTTCTGCTTCAGTTGCGTGTTTGTGCCTCTTGTGCTTTTCTCACAGATTTTGCATGCCGAAAAGAAGCCTCGAACGCCAGATCCACCAGATCCGAAAGGAAATAATACTTATTGCTTCGCCTCCGCACCGGATGCTACACTGCAAACTGTTTGCTGAAGGACCAAGCTGCCTATATTGTGGTGGCAATACTTGCAAGGGGCAATGCCGAACTACCCACAGCCACTCAATGGGCTAAGTTTGGTGCGGGTCTAGTCGTTCCTGTCCGTAGCAATCTGCTGAGCAAGCCTTCAGGCAGACTAAAACGGATATAGAACAAAGAGGGGAGCTGATGATAGCTGATGCAACTTGTTCAAGATCAAGGTACTTTGCTAGTTCGATCTGATGACATGTTTGAAGATGTTTGGTGTTTTTGTGCTGTTGTGTGCCCATTGTCAAGGCAGATCTCCGGTTGCTTGCCTATTGTATGATCGTCATGGATTGACGCCCTCACCGCTGCCCATGGTAGGTTGCTGAGCAGTCCAATGCCTACCATTTGCTCATTGGTTCTGAAGGCCAGAGGGTCAGAAACTGGTGCAGCCAAAGTGAATATTGTCAGCTCCTCAATTGAGAAAGGAGAGTGAATGTAACGAATCTAAGCCTTTTGCCTCTCAAGCACCAATTAGGTACGTAATTGATCAGAATTTAGAAATTACAGTATCACCATATCACCGCAAGAACCAACCACCAAGCCCACTTGCAGTCCTTGTTGCAGTGTGTTTTTTGATGGCCACGACACGGTGGGGGAATCAACCAAAAGAATTCAAAAGACACGGTCAGGCGACACAACGACCAGCGGCAGCCCTGTGGAGAGGCGGCGTTCTTGTCCTGAACGTCGATTCCGTCGATGGTGGCCCAATCAAAGGACTCTTCCAGAATAACCCCTCGGATAAAACAGGAATTCAGTTTGTGTGGAAGCGGATATTGATTTGGAATGATGTGGAAGCTTCCAACAATTGAGAAGAGCTTTTGACATTTCACCTCTCAAATCAAACTGTGCAACCTTCACAGATCTTCATGGCAGGCCCTGTCGAGAGAATGACATCCAGGGCTTTCAGGACGCGGGTATGGCACAGACTGTTGATGCACAGAGGGTAATTGATGAGTAGAAACAATAAATTAAACAATATGTTTGAGACGGATAGATGAGAATTCCATATTGATAATGATGCTTGGAGCAGGACGGCAAATGCTAGGCTGATGTTTGTCATAAAGCGCATACATTTTACTTGGCACTCTTCAGCCCCAGCAGACACAAGTAAGGATGATTCGCAAACAGTTCGGGGTGCTGGGGGTACAACCTTCCAGTTGCCAGTAGAACCGTCTTCCGAAGAAATCCTGCGCATGTCGGTTGACATATTTGCTGCATATTCAGGGTCACTAAGCAACATTGAAAGGTAATATTGAATAAGGTACTGAGTATGACAGGTGGAGTACCAACGGCGTGCACTTTTTCATCTCTCATTTGGCCAGATGGCTCCGCACCCGCCGCTTTAGCGAGCCTACTTTTCGACCCTCCAGAGCCACAAATCATTGGAAAAACACAGTGCTTCGCGACTTTCCTACCTTTTCGCGCATCTGCGTCTTCTTTCTTCTGACTCGTTCTCTTCTCTGATCTTCTCTCTTGTACTCTTCTCTTCTCTCTGACTCTTCCCATCTCTGCTTTTCATCTGTCCATATTGTCGGAAGTTTGAAATCGAAACTCCCTTCGACTATATACATCATATCTATATGTCAAACAAACGCACTTCAATCACTGGCGCGAAGCACATTTCGAAGTCAAAATGTACAAAACACACCAGGTTCGGACCACTTTTGGAAGTTGAGATGTCGAAAGCACATTTCGAAGTCAAAATGCACAAAACACACCATGTACGGACCACTTTTGGGAGTTGAGATGTCGAAAATGTGCACGCCGTTGTGGCGCGAAGCACATTTTGAAGTCAAAAATGTACAAGACACCACATGTTCGCGCCACTTTTGGACGTTCAGACGTCGTTTCGCGTGGCAGGCGCAAGGGATTGTGGACCTTGTCAAAAGTGAGCAAAACGTCAGGGTTTTGTAGCATTTCCAAAAACGATGGCAGGCGTGGGACATTTGAAGAGGATCTGCAAAGATGCATTTTCCGTGGCAGGCGCAGCACAAGAGACATGTTCATCAGAGCTGTTAGGAGGTCCGGGCGCTGATTTCCTGAGAGGGGTTGCATTTTGGAGCATCAGGTCTTCAGGTTTGCTAAGATGATTTTGCGTGACAGGTGCAGCACTTCGTATGACCTGGCATCACTTTTTCGTGGCAGGCGCAATACTTTAGACAGGTGGACTGGAAAAATCGCAAAACGCATTGGTACGAGGCCATCAGCTCTGCACTCAACTTTCCATTTTTGAAGGAAGTCTCGCAGAATTCTTTCGTTTTTGATGTTGTCAACTTCGAAAAATGAGGAAGTCTCGCAGAATTGCTTCGTTTTTGATGCTGTCAACTTCAAAATTCTTCAAAAAATGAGGAATCAGGAAGTCTCGCAGAAGTGCTTCGTTTTTGATGTTGTCAACTTCGAAAAATCAAGAAGTCTCGCAGAATTGCTTCGTTTTTGAAGTTGTCACGTGCAAACATTGAGGACGTCTCGGAGAATTGCTTCGTTCTTGATGATGTCAACTTTGAAAAATGAGGAAGTCTCGCAGAATTGCTGCGTTTTTGATGTTGTCAACTTTGAAAAATGAAGAAGTCTCGCAGAATAGCTTGGCTTTCAAGCTTGCAGATAGACAGGTAGATAGATAGACAGACAGAGAGATAGATAGATCGATAGGTCGATAGCTAGATAGCTAGATGCACAGTTAGATAGACAGATGAGATAGATAGAGATAGATAGATAGATAGATGGATAGATCGATAGATAGACAGACAGATAGACAGATAGACAGATAGACAGATAGACAGATAGACAGATAGATAGGCAGATAGACAGATAGATAGACAGATAGACAGATAGATAGACAGGTGGACAGACAGATAGATAGATAGATAGATAGACAGCTAGATAGATACATAGATACACAGCTAGATAGCTAGATAGATAGATAGCTAGATAGAAAGATAGATAGATAGCTAGATAGATAGATAGATAGACAGATGGATAGACAGACGGTAGGCAGGCAGATAGGCAGGCAGGTAGATAATCAGAGAAATAGAGAGAAAGAGAGAGAAAGATAGAGAAAGAGAGAGAAAGAGAGAGGAGACCTCAACCACCTTTCAGTCCATCAGTGGCTTCGCTTTGCCATCCGTGATTCCCTACAACCAACCTCTCCTATAGGTTTCCTATTTTTGAAACTTCCGCCACCGCCTTGTGCGGTACTACTGGTATAACTGTTACCTGACTACGGGGAAGTGTTGTAAGTTGTAAGATGCAACCTTTTGTTTTCAATTCAAAGGCCCAAGTACCCCATTCCCGACAAGGGTCATATTGCCCTGTGAGTTGTAGTTACTGTGTTTTTTTTACATAGTGAATAATGGTGATACAGTATTACATCTGTTTGCTTTGGTGCAAATTCTCCAAGGCAAGGGTGCATCTTGCAGCGCCTTGTAATGTTTTTTCGCGCCGTCGCCGGCCTTGCCAGGATGCATGCAATTTGCAAGAGCAGCTCACATTTTTACCACCACAGGTGGAAGATTTTTTTCGTCCCCCAGCCATGCAGCAGGCCTTGGGGTGTTGCTTTGGGGTGCTGGGGCTCTAAGGGTCGGCAACTGACGTGAAGATCTGCATTCAAAGGTGCCCGAAGAAAGTCCCTTCCATAGCATTTCCGAAGGTTTGCCAGTATTCGACTAATGATGATGTTCGAAACTTGAACGGGGGCCTTGGAAAGCCCCATGATTTATTTGTTTTAAGATGCAAGATTCTTCAGCCGTCAAAGCACACCCTAAGTTTTGGTCAGGGACAGAGTCCGAATGACTTCAAACATGTTCAAACAATTTCAGGCATACCTTGAATGACAGCTCCCATGACAGGCCCTAAGCCTGGGTACCATGGATGCCGGGAACCGTACCATCAGTACCATCACAGCAGCTGCAGCCCGTGCAGCCCGTCGTTTGGACCTTTCCAGGTGCTAATGTTTCTTCGCAACCGTCGCGCTTGCGCTGTGCACGGCTGCAAGGTCAGTTGGCCAAGGGTGGGGAGCAGAGAGGTATGCACTGGGATCGACTCAGATCGAGCGATGGAAACATGGACCATGGACAGCCTTTGATGGTAAGATGGGACTCTCCAGATCATTCAAGATCTCACATGAGGTCGCCACAATATGGATGCGTGATGACATCTCCATGTTGAATCTTACGAAGCCATCCTAGGTTCCTTCGGCATGCCCTGGTATTTCCCATACCACCCATAGGATTGGTTGTTCTTTTACGCGATCAACAACATCTCACAAACACGAACCCAAAAAAAACAACAGACCAAACATTTGCACCAGCCATAGCTATCATTGGTTCTCCACTTTCTAATGTGACCTTGACGGATACCGTGAAGTGATACCCTGCCGATGTTAGTGGTAAATGTCAGGGCATCGGCAAATCTGCTTTGGGCATCGAGCTCGCTCGTTTTGCAGCAAGCCCTGGAAGGCTGGTGGACGGTTGGAGAAGTGTCTTCAAAGTTATTACATGCGTAGAAGGAGCAAAAAACCTTTGCAGAACGAACGAAGCTGAGTGTAATATGTTGTCAGCATAGTTCTCGAGCACATGAAAACTGCCAGCTTTAAGTTGTTTTTTTCCGCTGGAATGTCATGCACATAAATGTGGAAGGATGTCGCAGATACTTCATATGTTGTTGATTTTTGGTGCAGTACATGCAGAGTCATTTGATATCATGGGATATCATTTGATCATATAGTTGGCCATCTCAAACTCATTTGCTGGAGCCAGTTTTGGCAGAGGCTGTTCTCTGGCAACGTCCTGCACGTGAGACTGGAAGACAAGGAGGAAGCTTTGACGACGATCAAGGACTGCATGGCGCCATGTGCTGCAGTTGTTTCGGATGATACCTGTAAGGTCACCATATGTGTTTCGGATGAAATATTTACCCTCTGGTAATTTAACTGTTTGCTATTGAAAATGGCCATTTATAGTGGATTTTCCCATTAAAAATGGTGATTTTCCATAGTTATGTTAGTTTACCAGATGGTAGAACCCAGATTTCTGACTGGAACATATTGGAACAGCACTGACTAGGAAGTGAGTCTTAGCGCTTCCTAAATTGAAACGGGATCGGCATGAAGTGAACCCATCACAATGTATTCATGTTGGGCACTTGGGCCTTGGGTAGAATGCGCTTGCGTGCTGCAAATCCGCTGCTTTCTTCCTGCTTTCTGCACTTTTGTGTCTGATATCCATGCGCAGCCGGGCTTCTTATCGTTGCAGAGTTGCTTTGTTTGGATGGCCACCAGGGACTCCGGAGGGACATGTGCCCTGCATCTTTTCCACCCGCTTCTGAGCTTCACCACGAGGAATCTGTCGACTTTTTCGCGGCGAGGTGAAGAGACGGGTAGGGACATTTTGGGAGAGTTCTATGGACGTTGAGACCTCGGGACTGTTTACGTTTCACATACTCATAAGATATCATAAGATAACTGCGGTAACGACATTTAAATATAAGCTAGTATTGAAATATACGGTTTACTGAAAATGTAGTTCCTGTATTTAACATGCTAGTTATATAAGTGATTTCACGTTCAAATGCATTCCACACTGTCACTGTCCTTGATAAGTCCTAAGGAAGTCCTTACGTCCTGGCAATGTATTCAGATCCATTTGGGTTATTTGGGTTTTGTGGTCTTGATATGTCTTGATTTCGTTTCGGTGCCGACTTGACCTGGCAGGCAGAAGCAATGCTTCTTTGAATCTGATGGCAGAAACCCCGTGGGTCAAGCAAGCTGCACGGTTTGGCAGTTGCAACACCTCGAAAGGCTGGACAAGGGAGCTGGTATTTGATCCTCTAAAACGCACATAGGCCTCCTATCGACACGGATTACAGGTGGACTGAAATTCATTTATTTTCTTCTTTCCATCTGAAAGCTTGCAGGTGCAGAGCACATGCCCCGATGCTGCTGGTTTTGGATGATGAGTGCAATGCTTTGGAAAGCAAGCCTTTACGCAGTGGCTTGGCTATATTTTCTTCAACGAGCAGGAACATTTTCATACATGCTCCATAGTCTGTGATCATTGCCAATTTGGTATCCTTCCACTGGCAATCCATATTTCATGGTTCAAACTGTCAGTCAGTCAGTCAGCGTGCTGCCAATCAGTGGTGGAAATTCATCTCCTCTGCGCGTAAATAAAACATGGGACCCAAAGCATCCCAAAGCAAAACTGTTACGAAAGAAATCTGGCCAGCACTTTCAAGATCCCGATCCAATAATATTCCCAATGCCACACTTCATTTGCCAGTACCTTCATTTCTTGCAGACACCATACGCATGCTGAGTGCTGGGCAAAACCTCAAGGTTTAGAGGCAACCCAAACTGATCCAAACGGCCTGTTTGTGGGGATTGGGGAGTCCACAATGTTGTGCTTTGACCTTTCAAATTGAATTTGCATGCCTTCAAAACATAGTTCAAGCCAAAGAATTATATAAAACGTCGCCGTTGGCTAAACCACTGAGGTCTGCTGGCCGAAGTGCTCCGCAAGACCCACCGTTGCTCAGAGGGTATGTAGATGTCGGATTTGACTTTGGAAATCACCAGGTTTGCCGCTTTAATATTATCAATTATCCCAGTATATCCCAGTGCTTTTGGTCTCTTTTTGTTTTTGGAAGGAAATTACAGGCCATCTATGTGTTTTGGCTGGGATCTTGCCTTGGTGTTGAACCACCCGCAACGTCCAGGTTTGGCATTGCTCCTGTGCAGCCCACAGCCTTTGCATGACTCCTTGGGTTCCACCAAGGTAGTGAACCTTGGTGGCACCAATGGGACACTCAAAGGGAAGCGCTTTTTGATATCTGTTGATCCTCGGAGCCTTAAATGTGGCAGACCGGAACAGGATGTCATTTGTGATGGTCCATCAAGGCAAACTCTGGTGATGCATTAATATGCATTATCAGACGGATCAGACGGCTGAAAAAAGAACAATAACGCCAGGTATCGCCAGGTTGACATTGGTTGACTAGGTCATCATGGGTCATCATGGGTCATCATGGGTCATCATGGGTCATCATGGGTCATCATGGGTCATCATGGGTCATCCCTGTGCGGATGCGTGCCTATTTGGATAGTGCCAAAGAGACACAGGAAGTGGGTTGGCATCGGGATTCCTCCATGACACAGGGACGGAAATTCGTTGAATTCTCTACTATCCTTCCAGATATGGCCTGTGTATGCATGCGTCATGGTAAGTCACAGGAACCTTCCATTCTGAAACCATTTCGATTGCACACGCTCCTCAAGGAATATCGAACTGACCGGCTTGGATGCGTCACGCAGCGCTGCGCTCTTCTTGCGACGAGTACATCGGCCCCTAGAACCTTCGGATTTCCTCGCAGCTGAGAGCTTGTCCGAGGCTCCGCTGATGGTTTTGTCACGTTTTGTCGAGACAAGAAACATAAGAAACGCCTCAAAAAACAATGAAAAAATGAAGATAACGAGTGTAATCCAGTGTAATCCAGTGTAATCCAGTGCACTTGACTCATTTGCTTTGACTACATGTCAAAACAAAAATGCCGGGGCCACGAAGGGCTGGTCCTGCAACTTCTGGGGGATGAAATCATGCCAGGGCCGAGCCAGAGCACAATTGCGGCAAAGCAGTGAAGTGGCAAAGAGCCTCGGCAGCGAACTAGCATTGACTCTGTTTGACTCTGTCGGTCTCAGGTTTTTTGTTGTCCTGGAGTTTTATTCCCTGTGGTGCGTGGTTTGAATCAGACTCATCAGACAGTCAAGTTCCCTATGTAGAGGTTATTTTTTGAGTTAGTTAGTGCTCATTGATGTGGCATGGGGAATCTTGATGTCGTCTCCTCATGAAGTTCTGCAGTTGCACTTCTGACAGCGGAGGCTTCTGGTCGCAAGCCAGATACTGCAGCCTTTGGACGGCAATCCAGGCACAGAAAGATCAGAAAGAGGGAATGGTGTGCTGGAACATAGCACGGACGGTTTGAATTCTGGGGTTCTCTTCGCATGCTATGGAAACCCATCCGTTTTGTAGGATGGTTGCCATGGTCTCTAGCAGTGTGCATTCTGGTCGAGTAGTTTTAACTGTGCAGTTGCGGAGCATGTTCGGTTCAGAGCTTCGATCGCCTCAATTCAACACTTTTGCTCGCAGCCTTCAAACCCTGTTTCTATGTGTTTCTTATGTTTCCCTCAGCACTTCTGCTACAGTTGTTTGATCATCATTTAGACACCCTTCGATAACAACATTGATCACTGATGATCAATGGATCAAATGGATCAATGTATTGATAAATATGACAATATGTAGTTATTGATGTGTAATATATATATATATATTAATATGATTTAATATGTATATACAGTACATGTATACATCAATGTGATTTATCCTGTGTTGATCCGTTGTTAGCGGTGCCAGGCCTCATCCGCCATTTGGGCTCTCGAGTCTTTCGCAGCGGTCCAGCTTTGCGGGACCTGGTGCAGGAGATTTGTGCCCAGGACAAGGACCAGGCGCCGAAAAATCCATGGATGATTTGGATGAAGCATGATGAAGCTTTGGTGAGTGTTAAAAGATGTTAAAAGCTCTACACGAATGGCAAGATTTGCAAGTGTTTCATGATGTTCATTCATCATTGTTTGAAAGATGAAAGTGATGACAATTGTATACAATTGTACCTTGTATATCTTTGGAGGGGTATTTTTTTGGATTTTTTTTGGGGGAGATTTTTTTTTTTGTCCTGGTTCCGTAGCTTTTGGCTTTTCGCTTTTCGCTTTTGCTTTCCGTGGCTTTTGGTGGTATTTTTGGTATGTCAAACTTGCACACTTTTCAATACACTAGTTTGATTCGACTATTTATATTTATGTTTAAATTTATATATGGAAAATTGAAGAAAACAATGGAAAATTGAAGGAAACCATGGAAAATTCAAAAAAACAATGGAACAATTGAAGAAAACCATGAGACAATCGAAGAAAACCATGAGACAATCGAAGAAAACAACAATTGAAGAAAACCATGGAAAAATTGAAGAAAACCATGGAAAAATTGAAGAAAACCATGCAAATCATGGACAAACCAATGAAAACGATGGAAAACTCGATAGAAACCATTGAAAAAAAAACTGAAACCAGTCGAAAAATTGATGAACAGAACGAATGAGAGATTTTAGCTACAAAATGCAGCAAATGAGTGATTTTAGTTGCAAAAACCAAGGAAGGGAGCCTGGACGACCCAAAAAAAAAAATCGCACCCCATATTTTTGTATGGGGGTTCTTCAAGTGTTCAGCCGGTGTTGCACGCACGTTCACGAACGGATGTGCATCGCTTTCATATCATGTTCATTCATGTTCCAGCTGTTTCAAGTTCCACTGGTTTTTTGCTCAAACATGCTCAAACATGCTCAAACCATCTGGCTTAGTCCAAGAATAGGGTACCCCCAAATCCCGATGGTCGTCATATGATCATGTTCCCATCAAAATGGCCATGTTGATCCATAGGGTGTATGTCCAGGTCTTAGCAGCCATAGAACTTGACTGAGGGCCTACTGGAAGGCGCTGGAAAGTAGGCGGTCATATCGCATAGACGAAGGCGTGACGGACACCACTTGATACATTCATAATATATATATATAGACGTATATATTACATCTGGGTAAATTATAACGACCTCACTGCGACCTCACTGGAATCATGATTAATAAAGGAAATCATCCCCAATTGGCCTTATTTCAGGATAGTGAAATATTATAATTTACCCAGATATATGTAGATAGAAGATGAGGATACAAACATATTATGATCACGACGAAACTAAAGATGTGTAACAATTGTATATTGTTGTTATTGTGTTAGTTATTGTGCTTGTATTAATATGATGATGTGACAGCTAGTGACCACTCACTTTAACAGGTGTTGCATCGGTTCAGAATGGTTCTCCTACAGCAAGTCCTTGATTTAATCTGCAGTGTGTCCGTGCGACCGATCAGCAAAGCCTTGGGCAACTGACTGTTGCTGCAAAGGAGTCTTCGCTCACTCGAAATTGACCTGTGTTTAAGGGGTCATGTTCCTCTGAGTGAACCACAAGTTAGCACTGAACATCGGGGTGCTGCAAAAGCTCATTTTATTATATATATATGTGTGTGTGTGTGTGTGTATGATGACGATGACGATCATGATCATGATGATATTTATGTACCTTTTATTGTTTGCATTTGCAGTACACAGCATCCCCGCACTGCGAAGTGCATTGTGAGTACATGCAGGTGCATGCATGCACATACATGCATGGCTGTATACAGACAGACAGGCATAGATGCGTCGAATCGTACTGCACATACCATACCATTGCATGCCATTGCCTTGCATACCGTCGCCTTGCACGACCATTGTACCATACCATGTCATAGCATATACATGCATATACTAATTATACCACAGATACTTGTGTATTTGAATATTTTGAATGTGTGCTCGAATGTGTGCTTCAAGTCTAAGTTCACAGGTGTGCCGTCAATCTCATGGCATCCTCACTGCCACTCACATGTTCGCACCCCGGTCAGTGCAGATTCGCTCCTTCCGTACAAGTCGAAGCATAGGAGATAGAATTATACTGAGCTCCCAAACTGTTTTCTTCGACGAACTGTTGACATCCTGGTGGCATAGCAAACAGAGGAGCAGATCAGCATTGATCATGGTGCTCAAAGTTGATAGCAAGTCAATATCATATGTTCCTTTCATACACTTTCTGCTCCAATTCAATAGTTTCTTCACTTTCTGTATTCGTATTCAATCTTCGTGAGCAGGTATTTGGAATTTAATACAGCCATCTAAGCTGGAAGAACCAAAACAGTCTGGGAGAAAAAGCATCAGACTTGCATATGAGATACTTTGAGACTAAAGGACCCGACAGGCCTGGAAAAGAATGATACATCCAAGGTAGCACTCATTGTAAGTGGTGTCTCAAGCTGCTTCAAAGGATCTCAGGTGGCGAAAGTAATAGGATGTAATAGGAAAATCAACGGTTCAAAGTGGATCAATGCTGTGATTGGAAACTGTTTGGATGCTCCTTCAACCCCAGACATCAAGTCATGAATAGTCATTGGGCCCTTTTGCAACCATTCTGGCTGTCAAAAACCGGGTTCCTTCAGGACTCAAATTCTGCTGCAATTCAGCTGCACACGCTGCTCAGCCTGCCAAGCTACATGCTGCAAGTCAGAGTTCATCTGATCAAGTCGGTTGGGAGTACCGAATCTGGAACTATGGACCCAAACCGGGGCTAGTCAATGCTAGTTCTGCAGAATACAGAATACCTGCAGAGTTGGTTGAGGCCATCAGCGGCCCCAAAGCGGCCACATTCAGTGTCAAGCAGGAAAAACTGGTCATTCTGAGGTCATCAGTGAAAGACTATTTCTGGTATATCCACCATTTACGGTACATGAATCATGAGCTCGTTACTCAGACCAGCATTCGATTTATTTCTGGGGGCAGTTACGGTCCCAAGGAGCACGGGAGGTTGAGCATCTTGCCTTGTGATGTGATGCATATACAGTGGCAGGATTTCGGATACAGTGAGGGAGCATGCTTGGTGAGAATTAAAGCAACATAGCACAATACCAAAAATGTTCTCATCCACCTTGCTCGATGGGTTTACAGTTGCAAGCAGACGAACGAGATTGCGAGATTGGAGGAATAAAACTCTGGTTGCTCATCCAGAGACGTGGCTTGCTCATCGAGGTCTTCCTCCCTTATTATCTTTATTCATGTTTTCCATTCCTTGTGTTTACTAATTCTCAGTTTTGATAAGAACATATTCAATGATGCATATTGAGTATAGTTGTTCTTCCAAATGTTGGGACTGCTCCCTTGCTGACCAATCTGCCAACCACGGCACCAACGCAGCCGTTCTGTTGAAGCCATCCCGTGATGTTGACTGGCATAGGTCATGTTGTTTTCATGTTGTTTTCTTGCTTCAAGCGGCTGTGTTCCATTTCAATCACTTTCGCCAGAGACAAGCTCAAGGCGATCTGCCCGAGACTTGCACGAGTCAGCAGCTTGCGACCTCCCAAGGGAGTGCAAGATCCCTTTTTTCATCTGCTGACGCGAACCGAAATGGACCTGAGCTCTGCTGGAACCGATGGGACAAGACTGTCACCCAGAGCGGAGAAAAATTCTGCAATGATTGCTGGGCCCTGGTTTTCCGGGAAAGATGGGAAAGACAAGATCGTAATCGATTCAATAGACTCAATAGATCCTGCTTGATATGGTTTGGAAATGTTTGGAAGACGGAGCTGGGCATTGACTAAAAGACAGCCATGGCATTAGCGTCTATGATCCAGTTCGTCAGATCGTCAAGATCGTCACCCAGTTTCCAAACAAAAGGAACACAAGGCCTATCCTGGGATTGGCGTCAATTTGGAGTGGTACTACAGATATCTGATCTACTCAAATCTTCTATACTCAAATTAACACTACAGTATTTTGCATGTAAAACCTGCAAGGAAAAGTGACATGGGTGGCTGCTGCCATTGAAAGTTTCCAGGCTGTTTGACTGCTTTGCAAAAAGAATAGAGAATCACAGTACGGAATTGAAGAGGCAACTAGCAATGGTTGCTATGCAACAGATGAGTACCATATATATATATGTGTGTGAAATGCTCGAAACCGCGAAGGCTGTAAGAATATCATTGCAAGCAACTGTTTCGCAGAACCATTATTCTCCAGAAACTTCATGATATTTTCAGAAGCTTTTACCGTGTGCTTGGTTTGCCGAACTCAACTCCAAGCAATGGACTCTGGAGGTGCGATTTGGCTGTGCAGAGCTGCCAGTTTTTGGAAATGACATACTCACATCATTCAATCACAGGAGTAGAAACCATCAGCTTTTCGAGGCTGCGGGCTGCGTGAATGATCCGCGAAGGCTCTGATAATATTTGCTAGTTTGGGCATGCTTGCATCGAACGACAATCGCCAAAATAGTAGCAGCATTGGAAATACTAGTTTCGTTATACATGGTAATACTGATAGTAGCAACAATAGCCAGCTCGGCAACAACAAGAGCAATGATGTTAACAGTATTGACATGACCCACCAGGACACACCCGTGGGATGCAGCAAAGTCAGCGGTGGTTTTCAATTCCTATTCAGTTCCAAGTGTCGAGAGGATCTGGCCAGGCCATGTGGGACATTCTTTGATTATATGTTATATATGTTAATAAGATTCTTCTATCCTGGTTTTATATGTGTTTAATCGGTTCTATCAGTTTTACACTGCTGATCTACATTTAGCATATCCATTCTTTGCCTGTCTCGACCGTGTGCCTACCCCACAGGTGAAAAGCAAGAATGATATGGAGAACCGATGAGCGCCGCGACAGTGCATATCCCCAGCTCGGAATATCACAGCCTCCAGCCAAATTCAAGCTTTATGCAACGCTAAGGTGGAGTGGGTTTGGACATTTTTGGACCTTTGCCATTACAGTGTCAAATATGGGTCGAATCAGACCGGAAGCTCCGGGACAGTATAATAAGCCCGGGCCTTTCATTTTAGCTTGGCTTGCCCCTTACAGTAGCACTACCAATGCCTTACCGGCCCAGAAAACGATAAGAGTATAAACCGATAACGAGCTTATACATGTACATGTTCATGAACCCTGAAGATGGCAACCTGCACAGGCCTCCAAAACGATAGCAACACGATAACAAAACCGATAACAAAATATGATGAAAACGCGAGCGTTTGGGCGGATACCCACCTGACCGGTTTGAACATCTCACCTTTCGAAACTTTCGAAGGCCTGCATATTTGATAAATAGCGACGGAAAATGAAAGGACATGAATGCCAAATGAAAAGAACATGAAAGGAACATGAAAGGCAAATGAAAGGAACATGAAAGGAAAAGAATGCAAAATGAAAGGAACATGAAGGGAAATGAATACAAATTGAAATCAAAATGAAAGGCACATGAGAGGAAAAAAATGATATTTGTTTACTTTCGACCGTGGATGCTCTCACACCCACAGAAAGCTGGAAAAATCACATTCCTAGTACAGAGAGCCCACCGCCTGAGAAAACGATAAGAGTATTTTAAAAAAAACGATAATATTATTTTGGGATATTTAAAAAGACACGGGGTTTTCATACAATCCCAACTGGTGAATAGATTTACAAGCGAAAAATGTTCGAGGAAACGTTCAAGCTTTCGTAAATGCCAGTTGCGGGAACAGTTACTGTAGCACCTTGCTAAGACGTTCCACTGCTTCCCAGTGCCAAATTAAGCAGAGTAATTTGGAGTGTTGACCTGTTGCACCGCTGATTGGCAAACAAGGGTGGCTGGGACGATCCGATGTCCAAATATCGTCATCACCCAATTTGTGTTGACACGAATCTCCCGTTCAAACGAATTCCATCATTTACATCAAATTACACAAGAGTATAAGAATGTATAAGATGTTTGGCCGGTTCAGACTCATGAGCACGGCGACAGCACTACAGGCCCCGGTCCACCAAGCGCTCTCCCACGATTTCAGGCCATGCTGATCTTCGGAAGGAAGCGGAAGAGCCTGGAAGCACAGCCAAAGGAAATGGATAGACTGATAGAGATCATTTGCTGAATTTGCTGCTTGAATTTTGGATGATTTTGGGAGAAGTTTCTTCTGCAGCTGCAGATGGATCAAACAGATTCAAAGAGCAATAAAGTCCCAAACTACTTGTAGTGTATTTCATCATGTTCATCTCCATGATTATCATGATTTGTGCCAGCCATCCAACCTCGAATTGCCCATGGGCAAGTTGTTTGAAATCTTGGATAAACTGAGGTCCGCCACAAAGGATGGTGGATTTTTTGACTTCGACGAGCTGCCCGCTTTCAGTGGAGCTGAAGGCGAGGGTGGCCTTTCCGAAAGGACTGTGAACGGAAGAAGGTCTCCTGGGTTCCAACATCATAGAGGTTCAATGGGTTGATTGAGACATCCCAACTAAGTGTTGCAGTTGAGACTTCCCAGGATTTGAAGACCTTGAGACTTCCCAAGCTTTCATGGATTGTCACCCCACGGACGAAAATCCCAAGATGAAGCCCTGGGTCTGAAATCTTCCATGTCAGAGAGGTTCAAGCTGGCGAGTGCCCTTTTGATATCTCTGATAGCGATGTTCTCATGTCCAATTGGAGTTTCCAAAGACATAGACAGATCCGGGTTGTCCACAACACTCTCACATGCCAGATGGTTTGAGGTTGAAATCATACGAAAATCTCAGCCCCTGCAACAAAACTCGCAGACTTGTGGGATTGGCAAGAAACCTATTAATTATATGTTCGGAGTTGAGTTGTGCAGCTCGCTGATTCGGAGACTCATCCCTTCCAAATATTCTAAGTTGCATGCTGCTGCATGCTTCATCCCCAGGTCCTTTTCAATCCTTTCAGCAAAGCCCAATGTGCACCTCAAGGGTCCCTCAAGGGTCCCTCAGCTGTTTGGACAGGTCCATTGGTGGCAGAGAGACCCAGACCTGAGCAATTTATAGGATGATAAGGTTGTTTGTGTTGAACCAACAGAGGGTTACAGAACACTTGGCGCAAACTACCGGGGTGAATGTGAAAGAAATCTTCTCATCTCTGAAGCGATCGTACAATGGGATTCAAAGTTCCATCAATTTTGGTAGTCTGAGTAGTGCACTTAGAATTTGCTGCAGAGGTTAAAGAATGTTAAAGAGAAAATGGATGCAATAAGTGATATCTTGGAAGCATTAGTAGAATGGTTTCTGTTTCGTATGATGTAAGTACTTGTTTGCCCTTGCATAGTAGGCTTGGACTAATGCTTTTATTTGCAAGCCAAGCGCTTTCGTGTTTGAAAGCACATTCCTCACTGGACTTCTAGAAAGGTGTCATTTATCATCAAAGAAGATACCTGCTCTGTGCGAGAGGGCCAACAAAGCAAGCCAAAATCCGAATTCAGCTGAGGTGTTTCCAACTGGCACCAGTTTGAACTCAGCTTCAGACGCACAGGCCGAACGGGCAAGGCATCTTGCAGACCGAAAAGAGTGGATTTGGAGAAAGTGGTTTCTTTGTCACAAGAGGAATTCCAATGGTGTGTCACCAAGAGTAATGCGTGAAAATGTGACAACAATCCAGCCCTATGAGAATTGGTTGATGGTACCTTCTTCAAGTACATAAAAAGTTTTTGAGAGGCCCAGACCTTTGTTGAGCCATCGATCTATTCCCTTCATTAGAAAGCTCCGCTGGCGAGAGTTTGGTGACATGAACTGCGGGTCCTTTTGTTTCACCTGTTTTGCACCATTCAAGTACAGGTTCACAGAGAATCCATGATGACTTTGCATGTCCTATAGTAGCATTTTGAATCTATGCATGGCCGATGCACTTTGGAGTAGCACTACTGTATCAGTTTCGGGCCTTGATTCCGAGATGACTGCAGCCATCCTTTCAGCTGGCTAAGTTTGCCAAGAAGTAATGTATCATCCATATATGTCTATATTTATATAAAACATCAAGATATACCTGGTGCACAAATGACTTGTGTAAGCCGAGTTTGGCAAATGCAAATGGGGGCCAAGCCCCAACGAGTCGAGCACGATTTCCTCGCTCTACTGTTCCGAAATACCTGGGGGACCTTTTTTTGATTCTTCCTGTAGCTTCAGGGTACCATCCTCAAATGCTTCACGCATAGATTTGCAGGCACCTCCAGGAAAAACGGCTCAGGGCCACATAGTTTCCGTGTCTATTACATCAGCTCCCCCTACAAAGGTGACAAGATAAAATGATTTAGAAAAAGTCCAACATCAATACCATTGAATATCATAATATTCATACCAATAACATTAAGAGGTATTGAATATTCATACCTTTAGAGGTATTTAAGTCCATCATCCAATAATATTCAATAGCTCTTAAAGGTGGCAGCTCCGTTGCAGCGGCAACGCACTGATGGCCGACATCTCGCCGGCGTGGCTTACCCAGCGCCTTCCAGAGAAGGAGATCCTTGATGTGACGGTCCAAGACATGAGCGGGGCTGGTGGCCTCAACTGCCTCATGGTGCGATTCTGGGCACAAAAAAAAGAGGCCATTGGGAGCCACTAGTCACCCAAAGTCACCCAAAGTCACCTAAAGTCACCTAAAGTCACCTAAAGTCACCCAATCTAAGAATATATCCGAATGTGTTTGGTAAAAACGAAACTAGCGAGAGTTCCAATGACATACCATGACATGTGCCAGGATAGAAGTGTGCAGGAGGAAAAACGTCAAGGGCGACAGAACCTTTCTCTTGGAAGCTCGACCCCTTCAAGAAGATCTCCAGCACGGAGAAACACTAGAAAACATATTAAGCAAGCCTGGGCAAAAGCTGTTGTGGACAAGTTGTGCCATTATGAGGTGCATCCAATGTCCACAAAATCATTCATTGCCATTGCGTACAAATAATGACCAATCTATACAAGATCACTGGACTAAGGATTGACCATCAAATTTGCTGATAACACAAGCGAGACAGTGGTGCTGAAGCGGATTCGTGAGAGCGGTTTGGAGAAAAGCCGTGAGCTGGGACTTGCCAGGGAGGCCAGGCTGAGATTCCTGCTTGCGTGTGGGCGTAGAAGGTGCTGAAGCTAGTAGTGCTATACATCATGTATCCAGAAAGGCACGTTGTGAGCGGCGGATGTCCACCTTTTTTGGTTAGACCTCAAGGAAACCATGTGCAGAAATCCATGCTCGCAGCAGCCTGTTCTGCATAGTAGGTACATCGATGAAAAAGATGATGATGAAATGGGTTACAATATGTCACAGTGGTTATATAGATAGATGAGAAAAGATGAGACGATATGGGATGTGATGGCATGCCATGGGATGGGATGGGAAAGATGGATGGGTGCATGGATCTAAAAATGGGTGGAACAATAGATACATGGATCAATAGATGGATGGATCAATAGAGGATGGATCAATGGATGGATGGATCAATGGATGGATGGATGGATGGATCGATGGATGGATGGACAGACGGACGGACGGACGGATGGATAGATAGATAGATAGATAATATTAGATTATTAGATAATGATAGATAAGATAGAAACAGAGGCGTAGATATTGGAGAATTGGAGACGGCATCATATGTCATTCGTTCGCAAGACTGCCTTGTGACAATTTTGTAAGAAGCTGAATCCAAGAGCGCTTCGGACATGATCAGCTCCTGCACTCGGCGGAGGCGCTGTTCTACAGTCAATTCAAATCTCACCCTACAGTGAAGCACATCCTTCCGACGGTGAGCTGCATTAGTTTAATCTGCGGGGTATGACAAAGCAACGCAGGGTGTTGCTGAATAGGGAGGTGGGCAGTGCAAATTCCAGATCAAACCTTTCATTGTTGTTCGTGTGGGTTTTAGCATCGAGAGGAGTGCTTCAGCAATCTTCAACATATATAGTTGATTCTTGCTTTAGCATAGTTGATTCTCACCCAATGCGCATTCACACAATATTCACAAGCCATTTGAAAGTGTCGACCCCAGATGTCGCTTTTTCTCAACCCTGCAGTGGAATTGCAGAACTGTTGGAGTTTCATGAGTTGCTTTACCCAGTTGATGCTGCAGCTATCCAAATGGCACTCATCAGAGGATGGGTCCTGGGAGCGTTCTACACACCGTTGGCCTGGTGTGGGGCAAGTGGGGATTGAAGAGGGGCCTAGATAAGACGTCCCTTACACGTGACCCTTGCGGCCATCGCGCCCACATACAGCAAAACAAGATGCGCTAATGTGCTTGCTGGGGGTTGCGTAACACAAACCGCTGCGCGCGGGGCATCCATTACTTCCAACGAGGAGGCCACACAAGAGACGTGAGAGCTGTGATGCAGCTTCTGCTGTCTCTGTTTGCTTGGTCAGGTTATGTCAGGTTATGTCAGGTTATGTCAGGTTGTTTTGTTGATTGCAAAAGCTTGGAGTTGAATCCTTTGAAGCATGTTTGCACATTTGATCTCTGTGGTCTTGTGAGTCTCTGCTGGAAAAGGTTCCGTACATGTCTGTGCCATGGGGGCAAGGGAAGTGGAAACAGTCTTGGGTATCCAGAGAACTCCAACCCCTTGGACTATATCAGGCGGACTATATCAGGCGGACTATATCAAGCTTATATGGGAGGTTCCGCAAGGGCTACCTTCCTAGGGCGACCTTCCTCGGGCTACCTAGTCATACCATGTAATGTAGTGCAAAGGAATGGAATGGAATGGAATTTAGTAAGTCAGAATATGTATGTACTCGTAATATGTAATATGTATGTATAGTCAGAATAAGCGTAGAGTACTTTAGTAAGGAGGGGCGCAGTTGTGCTGAGAAAGTGCACGAAACCATGTAAAGCGATGGGGCCCTCCAAAAAGCGAGAACTTGTATCTATATACGAGAATGCATTAAACTTGGTGTAAACCAAGCAAACATTGCTGTGTACCTTTACGCAATGCGCAAAAATTGATGAGAAAATTCAACCTGTAGTAGTGCCCGTGTTTGTGTTTCTTGCAGTTGCCATATCATTTGTTGTCCAAGGTGATTGAACCGTTGCTTTCTGCAGCCAGTTTGCTTTTTATCCCCAGGTCCCAAAGCAGTAGAATTAAACTAATGCAAACGACTTCTGAATTAAATCATGTTAAATCAATATTTCATATTTCTCTTATCCAATTCTAAGTTCTGTTTAATCTAATTTGTCCTCTCTCCTTCCTTCGTCTTCTTTTCTTGTTCCTTCCTTCCTTTTCCGTTGGCTTTTTCGATTTTCCCACGCTCTTCTTTCTTTTCCTTTCTTGCTCATCAAGGTGTTCTAAAAATAAAGCGACAACCAAGCGATTACCTTTTGTTGGAAAAAGAACCCGGACGAGGGATAGACTCATTTGATCATTTGATCCCATTGGCATTCTTGTCCAAAATACCAGACAAGCAACAAGAAAAGGAAATGAAAGATTCTCGCCAAAAAAAAACACAAGAACAAAGGCTAGCTGATTTTGGAACTCTTTGATGTATCTGGTTTTGGAAATTTTGATGAGAAGCAATTTCGCTGCATTTTTGTATTATTTAGTGCTGATCCGAAGAAAACAATGTAAAGCGATAGGGCCCCCAAAGAAAGCGATAACCTATATGTTTGCACCAGGCGTAAACAATTGATTTTGACGGCGGCTCATATTTAACCATATATATATAATGAATTAATTAGTTACTCAATTAATTAGGTGTATACATATATATATATTATATTCACATGCGTCTTCATGTTCTGTTTCATACTTATTCAAGTATTAATTCTTATTGAATAACATTACATAGGCGTATATAATTGCGAATGTTTGCGCGTCTTTCTTGCGGGACTTGAGGTGGATCCAAGATATTCCATGAGCCATCGGCCATCGGCTAAGGTGCTTCATGCCTGGGGAGATTTGATTTCCGGCCACAAAGAGATCATCATGGAGGACCTGACCAAAGGCCATTTCTGACCGGGTGCTCGCATCAAAATGTTTTAACAAAGGCTTAACAAAAATTATTCAAGACATTAACATCATAGGTCCCAATGTTTTTGTTCCTTGTATTTGGTCGGGCCATGGACAAACTAGCGACTCATACTGGCTCTATGTTGGTCGACAAGACACTAGGCTCATGCAAATTGAAGTATCCATCAAGCGCTTACGCGGAAAGGGATCGAGAATTTGGGCCGTTTCATATCACACACATGATACATGCCTCTGTGCTCAAGCCGAAGACACATGCTTTGATGCTTTGGATTTTGCAATTGTGGCGCCAGGCATTCAATGTGGATACTTCTTTGGACCAGGATCACCGTTGAACTGGGACAAGGACCTTAAAGTTGAAGATGTTCTTCATTTCAAACAAATTGTTGCTTTATGAGATGTTTTACTAGCCAGAGGCCAGGATTGTGGGTTTTACTGTAATTGTTTCGTTTTTTTTCTTGTTTTTTTCGTGTTCCGTTTTCGTGTTTTGTTCTTGTTTTTTTTCCTGTTGTTTATCCTCTTCTTTTGCACTGTTTGTGGATGGTGTTTTTTGTGTTGCTTCTTGGTTTTTTCTGTTTACCATGCCTTGTTTGATGTTTTGCTATATTTCTCCAATCCAGGCTTTCCAATTGCGACTGAACATGTCTGCAAAGCATTCTTGCAAGCTCTTCTTTTTTGGACTCCTCACCTTGCAAAGCGCTGCAGGTGCAACAATGTTGCTCGAAGCAGATGAGTCAACACAGCTCATTTGATTTATATCAGACCGTCCTTACTGGATTTGTTTGATGGATCTTGACGCTACATGCCCATGGTGTCCTTTCCCATTTCGATCTATTTCGATCCATTTCAATCATTTCGTGTTTGTTTGCGGTAAGAGGTGCTTCAAAATCTTCAAATTGACCAACTGGTGGCCAACATCAACGGCCAACATCAACGGCCAACATCAACGGCCTCCACCAGGACCTGGTGGCTGCAACTCGAGGTCTCACTGCAGCTCTGCCGCCTGTGTTTGTGGCCAAGCTGGCAGCTCGTGCAGCGGCACATTTGCATGCAGCATTTTGGAAGGACACCAATCTAAAAGGCTGGGGCGGCTGGGGCGGCTGGGGCTGTTGAATATCGTGATGTCAGTAGAATGTCCCCTCGAGGTGGAGATTCTGACTTTGGTCGGAGTGCAGCTGTCAGTAGTCTAGTTGTGGAGGAGTTCATAGTGTGTCATCACTCATTGTTGCCCTACATGAACACGCTTCCCAAGTCTCTCATCACCCCTCACATGTTTTGGATTTTTTTGGAATAGTCCATGTATCATCATGTATTAATGTATCCATTTGTCGTTTTTGTCCTGTGTTTGAATGTCCCCTACCAGCCATTACAACCTCCCCCAAGGTGATTGGATTCGTGGCATCAGTTGGATCCCGGGCAGATCAGCGTCCAGCGGATATGTAGCATCCACAGCATCCACAGGCACAGACAGTCGCGGTGAAGACCTGTGGGAGGCTGGATGAGTGTGGATAAATGGCATCACATTTAAGATCATTTAAGTAATTTTAAGTATACTGTATCTTTGACATCATTTGATCATATTTTTTCAAGTTAGGCCTTGTTTGATTTGCATGAATCACACCTTATGTTGTTGCTTTGAATGACACGTTTTCCCTTGGATCCATCTTCAAGAAGTAGTGCCCGTAGTGCCTGTAGTGCCAGTGTATTTTCGATGCAGAACCTTGGAGGTCTATCAAAGGCAGTGCAGGGAAGACTGGGAATCCTTGGATTTCTCCACTATTTCCTGGGATCCTTGGACGCTTCGTACTTGTAGCATCTCGTAGCATCTCGTAGCATCTCGTAGCATCTCGTAGCATGTGCATTTCTGGAAGGATCCTGACTCCATTCAGATCGTTGACAGCATGTGTATGTACAGTATCTCATTCCAGGCGTGTTGCATTCTGCATTTGTGCAACCGGCTTTCACATCCTGAAAGGTCCTGAAAAGCAATATGACATGAATCAATACTATTAGCATGCCAACATGCATGTTTAAAGCCTCCAGGCGTAAGTCAGGTTTCAAGTTGGGGGATAGAAATTCGTGGACCAGATGAAATCATATGCAAGGATTGAGGAAAAAACAAAAACTTAGTCTAGCACAAAATTGTACAACAATTTCCGCAAATCTATACATATAATTATATATATAATTATATATATAGAGTGAATTAATATGAAGTATAATGATATCTAATGTCTGTAAATGGCATCCTCGATATCTCCTGGACGCGGTCCTCAAGATCCCCAAGGATCCGCAGCTGCGTGCCTGCATCGATGCGTCAATCCAGCGAGCCAAGCCCGACTCGGGTGACTCAGCCAAGGCGTTGACTAGGTTTACTGGGCTTCCACTAGGCATACACATGCTACTTTGATGGAGGAATATGGAGAGACCCTGAAACCAAAGTCCATCCCAACTCTGCATGTTGTCCATGGCGCTTGGTTTCAGGAAGGGATTCTTTGAGGCAGACTGATTGTCTAACATTGATTAATGTTTGCATCTGATTAGTGTGAGGGGGCCCCCCCCCCCAAACAATTTGAGGATACTCTATAACTCGCACTTTTTTTTGCCCCCCCTCAACATTTTTTTGGTCAATCAAATTAAGAAAGGATTTCAATTTACTTTCAATTGATTTCAATTTACTTTTAATTAATTAATTTACTTTCAATTGATTTCAATTTACTTTTAATTTACTTTCAATTGATTTCAATTTACTTTCAATTGATTTCAATTTACTTTTAATTTACTTTCAATTGATTTCAATTTACTTTCAATTTACTTTCAATTTACTTTCAATTTACTTTTAATTTACTTTCAATTGATTTCAATTTACTTTCAATTTACTTTTAATTTACTTTCAATTGATTTCAATTTACTTTCAATTGATTTCAATTTACTTTTAATTTACTTTCAATTGATTTCAATTTACTTTCAATTGATTTCAATTTACTTTTAATTTACTTTCAATTGATTTCAATTTACTTTCAATTGATTTCAATTTACTTTTAATTTACTTTCAATTGATTTCAATTTACTTTCAATTGATTTCAATTTACTTTTAATTTACTTTCAATTGATTTCAATTTACTTTCAATTGATTTCAATTTACTTTTAATTTTTTTTTCACTCCCAAAAGTTGGTGCTCACAATAGAGTACCATCCAAACAATTATATTATTGAGTAACTGAGCCACTCATGAGGTACCCCCTTGAAAAATTGTGTGGGTGCTGTTTTTTAATAAGAGTTTAACAAGGCATCTAATTATTTGGAAAACCTTGCATTTGAAACTTTTAACACAACTATGGCTTTCTACAGTAAAGGGCCCAGCTTTACCCAAAGAAAGGTGGAGAAAGGTTTTTGTTTTTTTTTTCACTCCAAAAAGTTGGTGCTCACAATAGAGTACCATCCAAACAATTATATTATTGAGTAACTGAGCCAATCATGAGGTATCCCCTTGAAAAATTGTCTGGGTGCTGTTTTTTAATAAGGGTTTAATAAGGCATCTAATTATTTGGAAAACCTTACATTTTAAAGCTTTAACACAAATATGGCTTTCTAAAGTAAAGGCACCAGATTTACTCAAAGAAAGGTGGAGAAAGGGTTTTGTTTTTTTTATCACTCCCAAAAGTTGGTGCTCACAATAGAGTACCATCCAAACAATTATATTATTGAGTAACTGAGCCAATCATGAGGTATCCCCTTGAAAAATTGTCTGAGTGCTGTTTTTTAATAAGGGTTTAATAAGGCATCTAATTATTTGGAAAACCTTGCATTTTAGTTTTAACACAAATATGGCTTTCTAAAGTAAAAGGACCAACTTTACCCAAAGAAAGGTGAAGAAAATGTTTTTTTTTCACTCCCAAAAGTTGGTGCTCACAATAGAGTACCATCCAAACAATTATATTATTGAGTAACTGAACCAATTATGGTTTTTTCAGGTATCTAATTATTTGGAAAACCTTGCGTTTTAAAGTTTTACACAAATATGGCTTTCTAAAGTAAAGGCATCAGCTTTACCCAAAGAAAGGTGGAGAAAGGGTTTTGTTTTTTTTTTTCACTCCCACAAGTTGGTGCTCACAATAGAGTACCATCCAAACAATTATATTATTGAGTAACTGAGCCAATCATGAGGTATCCCCTTGAAAAATTGTTTGGGTGCTGTTTTTTAATAAGGGTTTAATAAGGCATCTAATTATTTGGGAAACCTTACATTTTAAAGCTTTAACACAAATATGGCTTTCTAAAGTAAAGGCACCAGATTTACTCAAAGAAAGGTGGAGAAAGGGTTTTGTTTTTTTTTTAATCACTCCCAAAAGTTGGTGCTCACAATAGAGTACCATCCAAACAATTATATTATTGAGTAACTGAGCCAATCATGAGGTATCCCCTTGAAAAATTGTCTGGGTGCTGTTTTTTAATAAGGATTTAATAAGGCATCTAATTATTTGGAAAACCTTGCATTTTAGTTTTAACACAAATATGGCTTTCTAAAGTAAAGGCATCAGCTTTACCCAAAGAAAGGTGGAGAAAGGGTTTTGCTTTTTTTTCACTCCAAAAAGTTGGTGCTCACAATAGAGTACCACCCAAACAATTATATTATTGAGTAACTGAACCAATTATGGTTTTTTCAGGTATCTAATTATTTGGAAAACCTTGCATTTTAAAGTTTTACACAAATATAGCTTTCTAAAGTAAAGGCATCAGCTTTACCCAAAGAAAGGTGGAGAAAGGGTTTTGTTTTGTTTTTCACTCCCAAAAGTTGGTGCTCACAATAGAGTACCATCCAAACAATTATATTATTGAGTAACTGAGTCAATTATGGTTTTTTCAGGTATCTAACTATTTGGAAAACCTTGCATTTGAAAGCTTTAACACAACTATGGCTTTCTAAAGTGAAAGGGCCAGCTTTACCCAAAGAAAGGTGGAGAAAGGGTTTTGTTTTTTTTTCACCACCAAAAGTTGGTGCTCACAATAGAGTACCATCCAAACAATTATATTATTGAGTAACTGAGCCAATTATGGTTTTTTCAGGTATCTAATTATTTGGAAATCCTTGCATTTTAAAGTTTTAACACAAATATGGCTTTCTAAAGTAAAGGCACCAGCTTTACCCAAAGAAAGGTGGAGAAAGGGTTTTGCTTTTTTTTCACCACCAAAAGTTGGTGCTCACAATAGAGTACCATCCAAACAATTATATTATTGAGTAACTGAGCCAATTATGGTTTTTTCAGGTATCTAACTATTTGGAAAACCTTGCATTTTAAAGCTTTAACACAAATATAGCTTTCTGAAGTAAAGGCACCAGATTTACTCAAAGAAAGGTGGAGAAAGGGTTTTGTTTTTTTTCACTCCCACAAGTTGGTGCTCACAATAGAGTACCATCCAAACAATTATATTATTGAGTAACTGAGTCTGTCATGAGGTATCCCCTTGAAAAATTGTCTGGGTGCTGTTTTTTAATAAGGGTTTAATAAGGCATCTAATTATTTGGAAAACCTTGCATTTTAAAGCTTTAACACAAATATAGCTTTCTGAAGTAAAGGCACCAGATTTACTCAAAGAAAGGTGGAGAAAGGGTTTTGTTTTTTTTTTCACTCCAAAAAGTTGGTGCTCACAATAGAGTACCACCCAGACAATTATATTATTGAGTAACAAAGCCACTCATGAGGTACCCCCTTGAAAAATTGTTTGGATGCTGTTTTTTAATAAGGGTTTAATAAGGCATCTAATTATTTGGGAAACCTTGCATTTTAAAGCTTTAACACAACTATGGCTTTCTAAAGTGAAAGGGCCAGCTTTACCCAAAGAAAGGTGGAGAAAGGGTTTTGTTGTTTTTTTTCACTCCCAAAAGTTGGTGCTCACAATAGAGTACCATCCAAACATATATATTATTGAGCAACTGAGCCACTCATGAGGTACCCCCTTGAAAAATTGTCTGAGTGCTGTTTTTTAATAAGGGTTTAATAAGGCATCTAATTATTTGGAAAACCTTGCATTTTAAAGCTTTAATACAAATATGGTTTCCTAAAGTAAATGGACCAGCTTTATTCAAAGAAAGGTGGAGAAAGGGTTTTTGTTTTTTTTCAACCCCAAAAGTTGTTGGGCACAATAGAGTACCATCCAAACATTCATATTATTGAGTAACTCAGCCATTCATGGTTTTTTCAGACATCTAATTCTTTGGAAAAGGTTGGATCTTCAAGCTTTAACACAAATATGGTTTCCTAAAGTAAATGGACCAGCTTTACTCAAAGAAAGGTGGAGAAATGGTTTTAGATTTTTTTCAACCCCAAAAGTTGTTGGGCACAATAGAGTACCATCCAAACATTCATATTATTGAGTAACTCAGCCACTCATGGGGTACCACCTTGAAAAATTGTCTGGATGCTGTTTTTTAATAAGGGTTTAATAAGGCATCTAATTATTTGGAAAGCCTTGCATTTTAAAGTTTTAACACAAATATGGCTTTCTAAAGTAAAGGGACCAGCTTTACCCAAAGAAAGGTGGAGAAAGGGTTTTGTTTTTTTTTCAATCCCAAAAGTTGGTGCTCACAATAGAGTACCATCCAAACAATTATATTATTGAGTAACTGAGCCACTCATGAGGTACCCCTTTGAAAAATTGTCTGGATGCTGTTTTTTAATAAGGGTTTAATAAGGCATCTAATTATTTGGGAAACCTTGCATTTTAAAGCTTTAACACAACTATGGCTTTGTAAAGTGAAAGGGCCAGCTTTACCCAAAGAAAGGTGGAGAAAGGGTTTTGCTTTTTTTTTCACTCCAAAAAGTTGGTGCTCACAATAGAGTACCATCCAGACAATTATATTATTGAGTAACTGAGCCACTCATGAGTTACCCCTTTGAAAAATTGTCTGGATGCTGTTTTTTAATAAGGGTTTAATAAGGCATCTAATTATTTGGGAAACCTTGCATTTTAAAGCTTTAACACAAATATGGCTTTCTAAAGTGAAAGGGCCAGCTTTACCCAAAGAAAGGTGGAGAAAGGGTTTTGCTTTTTTTTCAATCCCAAAAGTTGGTGCTCACAATAGAGTACCATCCAAACAATTATATTATTGAGTAACTGAGCCACTCATGAGGTACCCCTTTGAAAAATTGTCTGGATGTTGTTTTTTAATAAGGGTTTAATAAGGCATCCAATTATTTGGGAAACCTTGCATTTTAAAGCTTTAACACAACTATGGCTTTCTAAAGTGAAAGGGCCAGCTTTACCCAAAGAAAGGTGGAGAAAGGGTTTTGTTTTTTTTCACTCCCAAAAGTTGGTGCTCACAATGGAGTACCATCCAAACAATTATATTATTGAGTAACTGAGCCACTCATGAGGTACCCCCTTGAAAAATTGTCTGGGTGCTGTTTTTTAATAAGGGTTTAATAAGGCATTTAAAATAAAGTTAAAAATCTAATAAACATAAATAATTAGATTTTTTTTAAAAAAAGTTAAAGCATTTGGAAACAGAACATTTAAAAAAAAAATCTGGAAAAAAAACTCATCTGGAAAAAAAATCTCACAATAGAGTTCCCCCCCAACAATTTGCATGTGACTGAATTAGGAGCAAGAAATTTCTCACAATAGGGTACCAGGACACTAATCGGGTGCAAACATTATAATTTTATGATCCTCATGTGACTTTCGATATGTTCCTTCCCCCAAACAATGACTTTAGGATTCATTTGAGTGACATGTTTTCTCAAAGAAATGTGAACAATAACTTGCAAGTTAAATGTGGGGGTTGTATATCCTGAGATTACAGCGCCATGGTTATACACATTAAACTAACCCCAAAGGCACCCGCCCCCCGAGGGATATTTATTTCCAACTCTCACTTTGATGAGTTGGTTCTCCAAGGAAAGCGATACAACACTATACAATTTCCAAGTTATTCACCAGTTTTGTTGGCAAAACTTGGGATGCACCAAAAAGTAACTCACCAGGTGATTGTTTGCCATTTACATCAGCTATGTCCTTCTTTTTTTTGGCGAGATAACCATGCAATTTGACTGAATTATGTATTATTTTTTCACCAGCAAAAACATGCAACTTACCAATTCTGATAATCGCGTTCCTTTGGTTACCCTTGAATATTTCCAAGTATAGTGATATCATATCATATCCACCCTAAACCGATAGTCAATTAAGTTAAACTTCAACCAACTATACCACTATCAATCAGCTCTACATCCCATTAAAATCATGAAAACCGGGGGGAGATGAATCACAATTTTCCTACAGTTTTCCACCATTTTTCTCGGTTTCCCATAAAATTTCCTTTTTCCTAGGGTTTCCCACATTTCTTTTGGGTCAAATCACCTCTTTCCTACGGGTTTTCCTCTGGGGGAAACCCCCAGGTGTTGCCTCCCCGACATGTCCGGCGATGAAACATCCAACGCCTCGCGGGAGCAGCTGTTGGAGCTAGAGGCGCAGCAGGTCATAGCAGCTGCTGGGACTGGTTTAAGGGGACAATTTACAGGGAGCCATTGGTATTTATGGTATTTTAAGGATTCCAGTTGAAGTATTGGGTTATATATATATATATATATTTATTTATACAGTGATATATATATATATATATATATATATATGGTTATACATACAGTTGATTTCACGGTTCCAGTTGAAGATCATGCGGCTTTACTGTATATATATATATTACAACATATTGCAACGTTTTTTTTTGGGGGGGGATGTAATTCATAGGGGTACAAGATCCAGGGGGTCCAGAACCACGGGACAAACACCGAGTACTTAGAACGTCATTTTGAGACATTTTGAGCTAGTTTGAGGGGTAAAATATGACCATTTCATTAAGCTGATTTGAGCTAGTGTGAGCTAGATTAAGGGCCCAAAATCATATTAAGCCATTCTGAGGAATTGTCATTTCTGATTACAAGCAGCCACCTTAAAGTAGCTCAAAGTAGCTCAAATCAGCTCAAAACAAGTCAAATCAGTTGGACATCATGGGCTGGAGCATAATTCCAACCAACCACCTTAAAGTAGCTCAAAAAAATGAAGAATTTTGAGAATTGCAAGAGATTCTAGGAATAAGAGAAAATTCCTTAAAATCTCAGGTTTTTTAAGGGATTTTAAAGAATTTCAAAAAAAATCAAGGGATTTAAATGAACTCTAAGGAATGTTAAAGAAATTTCAGGAATTTTAATAAATTTAAAGGATTCTAAGGAATTTGAAGGGATTTAAAAAAATCTAAGGAATTCTAAGGAATAAAAAAAATGCAGAAATTTAATGAACCTTAAGGAATTGTTATTGAATTTTACGGACTTCTAAGGAATTCTCAGGAAATTGAAGAGATTTTCAAGAATTCTAAGGAATTCTAAACAAGTTTCATGACTTTAAAAGGGGTTCTCAGGAATTCTAAGGAACTCTAAAATACATTAAAGAATTTTAATGATTTTTGAAGATTTAAGAAATTCTGAGGAATTTTAAAGAATTTTGATTTTACTACAGTCCCCGGGGTGCAAAATCAATGGTCAACATCTTCCAAAACTAAAGATTCAGCAGTTCGAACGATTTTTAAAGCTGTTTGAGCTAGTTTGAGCTAGTTTGAGCTAGTGTGAGCTAGTTTGATTTTGGTATTTTGAGGTTCATTTTCCACCAAAATTATGCAAAAAATACCAAACTCAAAATATCTCAAACTAGCTCAATGAGGTTGTTTGAGCTATTTTGAGGCTGGTGTTTCTCACGTGGTTTTTAGAATATTAAGAAATTTTAACGAATTCTCAGGAATCCTAAGGAATGTTAAAGAATGTTCAGGAATTTTAAGGGTTTTTAAAGAATTTCAAGGAATTCTAAGGGATTTTAACGAATTCTCAGGAATTCTAAGGAGATGCCAAAGAATTTTCGGTAAGCTTATCGAATTTTCATGAATTTAAAGGGATTTTAAGGACGAAAGTTTTGTGCTAAGGACGAAAGTTTTGTGCTAAGGACGAAAGTTTTGTGTTAAGGATGAAAGTTTTGTGTTAAGGACGACATTTTTGTGTTAAGGACGAAAGTTTCGTGTTAAGGACGAAAGTTTGGATTTTTTAAGGCATTTTCTGATGAATTTTAAGGAATCTTAAGGAATTTGAAAAAAAATGAGTAGTTTTAAGGAATTCCAAAATAATTCAAATGAAATTTAATGGATTTTAATGAGTTTTAAGGAATTTTAAAGGATTGGAAGGAATTTGAAGGGGTTTAAATTAATCTAAGGAACTCTAAGGAATTTTAAAAAATGCAGAATTTTAATGAACCTTAAGGAATTGTTATTGAATTTTACGGAATTCTAAGGAATTCTCAGGAAGTTGAAGAGATTTTCAAGAATTCTAAGGAATTCTAAACAAGTTTCATGACTTTAAAAGGGGTTCTCAGGAATTCTAAGGAATTCTAAAATAAATTAAAGAATTTTAAGGCACTTAATGATTTTTAAAGATTTTAAGAAATTCTGAGGAATTTTGAAGAATTTTGATTTTACTACAGTTACGCGCAAACACCCTGATTCGCCCACACCCCTTTTATACCCTACCATTGGGTTGACTTTACATGCAATTAGGAAGATAATGTTCCACCCCCGTTAAACTTCTACATTCAATGGGGAAGATCAACAAGGGTATTTAGTGAATATTAAACTCCCACCACCGTTAAACTTTACATTCAATTGGGAAGATCAACAAGGGTATTTGGGGAATATTAAACTCCCACCCCCGTTAAACTTTACATTCAATTGGGAAGATCAACAAGGGTATTTAGGGAATATTAAACTTCCACCCCCGTTAAGCTTTACATTCAATGGGGAAGATCAACAAAGATTGTAGGGAGTATTAAACTCCCACCCCCGTTAAACTTTACATTCACGTCGGAATATCAACAAGGGTATTTAGGGAATATTAAACTCCCACCCCCGTTAAACTTTACATTCAATTGGGAAGATCAACAAGGGTATTTAGGGAATATTAAACTCCCACCCCCGTTAAACTTTACATTCAATTGGGAAGATCAACAAGGGTATTTGGGGAATATTAAACTCCCCCCCCCGTTAAACTTTACATTCAATTGGGAAGATCAACAAGGGTATTTAGGGAATATTAAACTCCCACCCCCGTTAAACTTTACATTCAATTGGGAAGATCAACAAGGGTATTTAGGGAATATTAATTTCCCACCCCCGTTAAACTTTACATTCAATTGGGAAGATCAACAAAGGTTTTAGGGAATATTAAACTCCCACCCCCGTTAAACTTTACATTCAATTGGGAAGATCAACAAAGGTTTTAGGGAATATTAAACTCCCACCCCCGTTAAACTTTACATTCAATGGGGAAGATCAACAAGGGTATTTAGGGAATATTAAAATCCCACCCCCGTTAAACTTTACATTCAATTGGGAAGATCAACAAGGGTATTTAGGGAATATTAAACTCCCACCCCCGTTAAACTTTACATTCAATTGGGAAGATCAACAAAGGTTTTAGGGAATATTAAACTCCCACCCCCGTTCAACTTTACATTCAATGGGGAAGATCAACAAGGGTATTTATGGAATATTCTTACATATAACTGGCAAAACCTCCAACCTTTATACTTAATTGGGATGATGTTTTTGAACTTGCGTTGCCCAAACGCCGCTGAGACTGGCCCAACATGCAGTACATAGAGTTGCCACCCAAGGCGAGGGAAATCATCAGATCATGGCTCGACATCAGATCGCAGGATGTGTTGAGCACCACATGCTGGGTTGAGGATCCGGTATCAATGGCTTTGCTCCTTGACTTAACACTGGAACCTTGGGATGGAAGTTGCTACCTGGAAGATTTATACTTTAGCGCTGGAACCATTGGATAGAAGTTGATACCTAGAAGATATTATACTATCTAAATACAACATGGCACCAACATGAACCCATTCATAACCTTCACCCCAAGAAACAACATCCAGTGCTGCATCAGGCTAGCACAAGACTTCGACAAGAATCCCGTGGTCACTGTGCAGCCCCAGCCAAGAAGGCGGGTCGACCGCGCTCGCTTCAAGATCCCGACCAAGTGAGATGGGCAAAAGTGGCAACAAGGTGGAGAAGCATGTGCGTCTCGGCAAATGTGGCAAATTCGGCAAAAAGGTATCCGCGAATCGTGCTTTCAAGAAAAAACATGGCGTTTCTTATTCGGGAAGAACTACAGGAACACCTGACACTATGAAGTTAGCTGATCTGGACATACCTTCATACGAGGAGATAGCTGCTTTGCGTGATGAGACAGCAAGACGTTTGCTTATAGACAAAGGCTTGCTACACCACAACCGGCATGACTTGAGCTTCAAGTGCTGGAGCTGTCAGGCTCCAATGGACAAAGCTGGAAAAGGCTACAGATGTTCTGCCGGGAGAAGCTGCAAAAGTCGACCCAGAATTGAAGACCCTCTTCTGGCATTCACGGCTTTTGCTGGTTACAAACGCAGGTGCGAACGTCCAAACTATGTGACATTCGTGCGCTCTGCCTATGCCTTTGGTTTGCGCATGGCTCCAGACCAAGCCGTGCATATGACCCGCACCAAGGACACATCTCTGGTGGCACAAACCAAACGCATCGAGCACTTGTACCAGAAGCATCGCATCGCTTTAGCCTTTAGTGAGTACTTGCACGCGGAGACGCTCAAGTTCCCAACGGAAGTGGTCGAGGCTGACTCGGCCAGATTTGGGAGCGGCTATGAATGTGGAAAACGAATACATTCTGGCAGGATGCTGGTCCTCAAAGGGCGTCAAAGCAAACAATGGAGTAGTCAGCCACTCCCTGTCAAAGTGAGCAAAGGCAAACGAGGGATGGGACCGGAAACCGTGCAAGAAGTTTCTGGACCTATCCAAAAGCAGACCCCTGCTTCAGCTCTTCTTGGAGTGGATGGCGGAAAAGCATGGAAGAAGGCCGCAGAAGGCCGGATCGTCCTACGCGGCGTAAGTCACCAGACCAAGATCTTTACGCCAGCCTCAAAGGTGAGCAAGCAGAAGTTGCCCGCCAAGACTAAGAAGTTTCTGGAAAAACAATCCAATGGTAAACGGAAAGGAGCCAGAATGTACCAGAGGCACTTCCGCCTCGCGGGGGGCGACAATTGTGCTGAAGGTATTTTCGGGCATCTTGCCAATATCATGCGAAAGACAAACAGCAGAGGTCGACACGCCAAGCCTCAGATGCGGACTCTACAGGCTCAAAGCAGCGCGGCACTGCTACGCCGTCCAGGGTTTCTCAATGTGTTGCTTGCGCATGCAAAATACAAGGAAGCTTTGCTCACTGGTCGCCTGGGAGTCAGTCCCAACCAGGCCTACAACTTCCACCAATGTTGGTGGCTTCATCCTAAAGAGGATAAGGAAGCCTCGGAGTGACAACTATAAGCCAGTCCAGGGGGGGAAAATAAGAGTGTCCTGGGAAGTATCTTCCGGTAGTCCCGATGATGGATGCTGATGGATGAAGGATGATGATGATGATGATGATGATGATGATGCTGATGCTGATGATGATGATGATGATGATGTTGATGTTAATGTTGTTGTTGTTGTTGATGATGATGATGATGTTAATGTTGATGATGATGATGCTGTGTAAAAGCAGCGCACAGGTCAGGGACCTGTGCGTTGAGATTAACAACTTCAAGTTACCGGTCATGCAAAAAAAAAAACATTTTTACCACGTTTTCAGCACGTCGGAAGATGGCCGCCGAAAAGCGCGGGCAAATCAAGGTGTTTGGCCGTACAGTTACAGTCCCCGGGGGTGCAAAATCAATGGTCAACATCTTCCAAAATTAAAGATTCAGCAGTTCGAATGGTTTTTGAGCTAGTTTGAGCTAGTTGGAGCTAGTTTGAGGCATTTTGATGCATTTTGAGGCATTTTGAGGCTCAGTTTTTTCCCAAAATTATGCAAAAAAACAAAACTCAAAATGCCTCAAAATTCCTTATTAAACTTTAATAATGCTATTTTGAGCTATTTTGAGGCCTGCATTTGTCACGTGGTTTTTGACCCCTGGGATTAAGCTTCTCTATGAGTAATCCATGGTGTTTATTTGAGAGAGAGAGATATATATATATAAATCAACTGGAACATTGGTATTCACCCCTTCCCACAACATGAAATGCCTCCATATCAGCCCCCAGAGAACAGATCCAATACGGAATTATGAACTTTGGTCTTGTTTGGGTGGCATTTGATAAGATGTTTAGAATTCAGACAATTCAGACAATAACCATGCAATTTGAATAGGAAAGCCATTTTCCAAAGCCATAATTTTGGGATTCCATTTTGGATTTTTGATTCGCTATGCAACTTGTTTTTTGCTATGCTCCAAGTCAAGCTGTTGGCAGGAAATAGGCAGTGACTTGGCAGGTGTCAGACATGGGGAAATATGTTTTATGGAGTTGTAAACGAATCCATCAATGTGAGCAACAATCATACATGAGAAGACAGAATGCCTGAGGAATTATAATTATGAAATGCCAGATCCCAAAACATCTTTAAATGCATGGAAAGAAGAGGTAGGAGCCGAGGTCTTTCAAGTTTTTTTTAAAAACACATGCACATCAACACATATTTTTGTTTAAAATGCACTTAAAACATAGACATGTTTTTCTACACAAGCATTAGGTCGTTCTTGAAAAAACAAAACATGGTACAAGTACACTTTTCTGTAACAGTAGTACGTTTTAGTAAAAACCGTGGTGACAGTAGTACGTTTTAGTAAAAGCCGTGGTGCTGTGATTATTCTCAACAACAACTATTCTGGTTGGTGGTTTGGAACGTTTTTTACCTTTCCATATGATGGGAATAATCATCCCCACTGACTATTATTTTTCCAGAGAGGTTGAAACCACCAACCAGCTTTGGCTATGTGGTTAAAACAATACGAGCAACCACCCCATACCGTTGATGGTTAAGAAACCACCCATTTTTTTGGTGGTTTTGGGGATTGTTTATTATTATTGTTTAACCTAAAATGGAGGTACGTTAGTACCATATTGTGGCCATATTTGTGGTCTATTATTATGGTTTTACCAAAAAAAATGGTTGTTTTGGGTCTACAGATGCCCCAGTCACTTTTTAAACCACTGAGGACGCGATGCGGAAGAATTTAGAGGTCACGGAGCTGCAGGACGTTTTTTTTCCGATGGGGCGCCCGTTGACCCAATAGCAGCTATGGAGATTGATATGGATATAGATTCCAAAGATATGAATCTGGATATATATATATATGTACATATATCATATACATATACAAAAAATATCTATATAAAAATATGGATATATTACAGTAATGCAAAGATGAGTTTATGTATGTATATCGTATATCGCGATATGGATATGGGGATAGCCACCAGCAGCCATGTTAATAGGGAAAATGATGACAATCCATTGGAATTTTGGGTATTCTATTTTCAGACAAACCCAAATAGATAGTTGGAGCATGTTGGAGCAGCAACAGGCGGAGGTGGTGCTTTTATTGCAGCAGATGCTTTGTTTGACTCGCTCCGAGAAGAGATTGAGGTGTCATTGAACATTGAGCGGTCATTTGTCACCTTACAGCCTTCGTTGATTTGCAGAACATCAAGGCAGTCAGCCGGATGCTCAGGATTCTGCACCGCAAAGTTTGCACGAAATGGACCCAATGATCTCCATTTCTTGTTTAAGATAGGATCATATCTACATCCACTATAAGTATGATAGCTTTACATATTCCAATTTTTTATGCATATCCATCATTTTCTTTGCTGATTTGTATGTTCCATCCAAGTGATCCAGGTGATCCAAGTATCCATGAGGGTGCTATCATGTTCATGGACCAGATCCCAAATCTGACAGTTTGTCAGTCTATTTTTGTAAAGATTACCAACCAGTTTTTGTTTCGTTGTGAATGATATCCCCAAGATATGGAGCATATATAAATCCATGATGTTCATTTCTTATTGCTCATGCACGCATGATCCTGTCAAGTTCATAGGTTTATTCCTATAACATTTGAGATCACATCCCAAATGTTCTTCCATCATTCATGTTTTTCCATTATCATCCCATTTTATGGATCATATCCACAATATTTTATAAGGATTCCTTTTTGTGGTTGCTGCTACATCTATCATGTGATTTGTCCTCATGTAACAATCACTAAAAAAAACATAGAATCAAACATTTCTTGTTTGTTCTATACCAGGTCGGGCCCCCCAGTTACAAGTTGGTTTGCAACCCACCTGCCCTATTCACTATAGTTACTATAGTCACTATAGTTACTATAGTTACTATAGTTACTATAGTTACTGTTTACATCTATGATACATCCTAGTTGTTTCATTCAACTATTTTTGCATATTTTAGCGAACGTTTTTGGCACGACCTTGTATGGTATGAATTGAAAAATACCTTCCAGTAATGAAAACGGCCAGCTGGGGAATACCTGAAACTAATGGGGATTGAAACAAGGAAATCATGGAACCATTTGCTGTTAACTCATTTTAAATCAAAATTTCTGTGAGTTAAGCCACATAAATGTTTAACATGTTCAACAGTGAATCACACATAAATCCGATCCAAAAACCCCTAATATATGTTGGTTTAAACAGTGAAATCTCCAAAGTTTCCCCATATTTTGCCACTTTTTGGTCGCTTCTCCAGGACTCTGCCTGCGCCTCCCTGCAGTGCCTCGCCATGACGGAGGCCCGGCTGGGCGGCACGGAGGATGCGCTGCTGAGAGCCTTGGAAGCGCAGCCGAACTCGCAGGACGTGCAGCGTCTCGGTTCGGTTTCCGCTGTGGTTTTCGCACCCGGGGCAGTGAAGTGAAGTGAAAAAGTCCGAAAAAGGTGGGTAGAATGATGGTAATTAGATGGATTTAGATGGATTTAGTTAAATGAATATCTGTGCAGTGCTGAGTTCCCACCATAGTCAAGTGCTGGTTTATAAAGTACGTCACCGTTACGTTCCCATTGCATTCCCATTGTATTGATGGTTGGTTCCAATAATGATACTATGAGATATGCATCAAGCAAGCCATCTTCATTATCTCATTATATAATTGTTGATTGAAACCATTTTACCAATACAATGCAACTATAAATGAGCGTGCCACTGTTTTGCAAGTTTGCCAGTTGCTATCATATACCACTTGTACCGACTAGATTATCCGACATTAAACAATATGTTGATATGGTAAAGAACATACATAATATACCAATTGAAAACTAAAAGGACTTGTGTATCATGAAACCTTTTTTTAATCATATTATTTTGTCAATAGCATCTTGGAATCAAAAAAGAATTGCTTTTACACCTCACCCATTTGGGTAAACTAACACAGATGTGGAAAACCCACCATTTGTAGACACTTTTCTTGGGGAAACCATGCGATCCAACTTGTATCAAAGGGATTTTCAGGACCCTAAACTCTGAATATGTTCATTGTTTTATCACATAAATCATTCCCATTACGGTTCCATTTCATAGATTGTAGTACTATTATTTACTAATGGTTATAACCTATAACCAATATCAACCACATATAAGGGCTTTGTGAATGGCTAATCATTATATTGTACCATCCAACCATAAGGGCTTTGTGAAAGGCTATTCATTCATCATTTGTATGGCCAATATTTCCATTGATAGAACCCCATTAATCATAATATCAATGGCCATGCCAGGAACCGATTCATTGGAGGTACCTACCATACATAAGGCCTATCATTCAGGCCTACATACCTTCAAAAAATATGGCCACAAATATGGTACTAACGTACCTCCATTTTAGGTTAAACAATAATAATAGACCATCCCCCAAATCACCACAAATAGGTGGTTTGAACCATTCCCAAATGGATAGTTTATTATTGTTTAAACCCCATTAATCATAATATGAAGCGTTTCCATCGTCTCCCTAAGGATCCGTGCCTTGGACCTCCTTTCAGCCTTCGCTCTCCGCGGTTGCCGACTGGTGCTGCTACCAGCGGTGCCGTTGGCGTTGCGGGCGCTGCGGAGCTATGGGCAGGACGACGTTGAAACGGACGGAGATGGTGGTATAATGGTGATGTCATGGGTGTTTCGATCTATAATATATCATAATATACTTACTTACAGAATTTTACAGAGGTATATCGGGAGAACGTGTTTGGTCGCCCGAATGCAGTTGAACACAAACATTATTTGGGGGCTTGTGAAACGTGCGCAACTTCTGTGAAACGTGCGCAACTTCTGTGAAACGTGCACAACATCTCTGACATGTGCACAACATCTCTGACATGTGCACAACATCTCTGAAACGTGCACAACATCTCTGAAACGTGCACAACTTTTTTGAAACGAGCACAACATCTCTGAAACGTGCACATATGTAATATTTGAAAACACTGGGTGGGGGCGGTGAAACACGTTATTCCCATTACTTTATTTTATAGTGTATGTATATATGTATATATACATCGGAGTATGTATTACTTCATGTTACCTTATCAGTTCCAGTTTCCAGCTTTCCATGTGTTTTTCCATATTCAGGGGTTGCCATCTGGTGGATTTGTGGCTCCTTGAGGGTTTCCTTGTAGGAGAGCCCCGGCTTGGCGGAGGCACAGGGGATCCTTTGTGGGCCCCCCAAAGATGGATTGGTTACGGTGCCCCCGAATTAGCTAAGTTGGTTCAGAATTCCAATAACTATATATACAATTAATGGGGTTTATATAGTTTTTGGGGTGTGATACATATATATATATATATATTACATACATATAGAGGTTGGTTTATGACATTTAATTATAACTCAGTATATCTATACAAATATATATATATATACACAGTTAATGGGGTTTATCTAACTGGGGGGCCTAAGCGGCAGCCTAACCGCTTACATTTGCATTACACAAGGTAAGTACCGGCAATGTCGGTAATTAAGAACTCTCGTCAACGGAGCGTTTTCAATATATGAGGTTTTGCAGACCTTCTTGGAATGAATATTGTTTTGTTTGATATGTTCAGGTACTTCTAAATCTTATGGCCATTCATAATTTCCCTACAAAAATTGTGTGTTCGTGTCTATACACCATTTTCAGACATACCCAAATATTATCATGTTTGTAATCCCATCATATCCCCAACCTAAACCACATTTCTGTTGGTTAATCCCGATATTAACCCATATTAATTAATCAATCCAAATGTTTATATTCAAATTATATCTCCATCATATCCCGGTGATATCCCAATTGTATCCCCATGCATGGTTAATTTCAATATCTTTTAATCCCTACTCATAGACTTGGTTCTGTGCCAGAGCTTTTCGAATCGCCAGGTCTCTGTTCGTTTGTTGCTTCGCATGTTGGACGACAGCGCTGCTCCTATAGAGGGTCCAGAAGCCATGGAAGGCCATGGAGCATTTTACAGCTGGACAGATGGGATGAGCATCCCCAGAGGTTTGATATAAATCATGGGAAATGAACCTGGAGGCCATCAGAGGCCACGGCCGACCATGGGACCTGAAGTGTTTTTGGAGTCACTAGAGGTTTAAAATGGTCACTTTGAATAGGTAAACCATCTATAAATGGGATATTAATGGGATATACCCGGCCTGGTTATGACTAACAGTTCGCCATGGTTATTACCATGGCCCATAGAAATAGATGGTTTACCGTTCTTAATAGCATGGTGGATCTTTCCATGGCGAACTGTTAAATAACCAGAGGGTAAATGCATAAGTTATCCTTTCTGAAACCGCCACTTGGATTTCTTTTTTTCTTCAAAAACGCCGCCGCGTCATGATCCGCAGGCATTGCGCGGAGGGTCTTGGACTTTCTGGACGAAGGGCCGAGCCTGGCCAGCAGGAGCCGATGTCCAGGCTTGTTTCCCAGTGGCTTGAGCTACTTCAAGGCCTATGACAATTCCAATGGTTAATGGTGGTTAATAATGGTTAATAATGGTTAATATAATTTCCATATAAAAAGGACAATTGCTATTATATTGTGCCTATGATATTGAGCTACTTCAAGCCCTCTGAAAATTCCATATATCCAAAGATCCAATTCATGATCCCAAAGAATCCTCGAAAAAAAACCCACCAACCGGGTGAAATGTGGGTACTTTTGGTGTTTTGCGGGTTGGATTAATGTACCACATAACTCACTAACAATTCAAGCTTTTGGCAAGGGATCACTAAAATTGAAGGCCTGATGTCCATATAGTTGTCGCTGTTTTGCGAAAAGATCCGACTTGGCAACCTGAGGCACGGATTTGTTGGAAAGCAGCTGAATCCGACTTGATTTGCTTGTTGCTGTTGTTAGAAGAATCCTACTTGGTTTATCCCACTATAGATCCACAAACTCATCTACCCAAAAAAACGACCCTGATGACCTAGATGGGTGGGTTTCGTCAGGTTTCCAATAAAAAATCCATGAAATTATATTTGTCAAACATCGCTTTTATGTGTCAACAAAGTTAGTTGATGACAAGTTATTACTTGATGGTTTCATTGTTATTTCACATCAATGTTTCTTTTTTTTAATTGTGCATCACAAAAATTAAACACCTCCCACTTTTCTGGTTAAACCGCTGGTGATCATTCAAACCTACTATTCACCAATAGTAAACATTATATAGTTGTTGATACTTGATAGTTAATGGTCATATCGTATTATCGAAGGAAGTTTAGAAGTGAAACTTCCGACAATATGGACAATTGAAAAGCAGAGGTGAGAAGAGTCAGAAGAGAAAAGATCAGAAGAAAGAAGATGCAGATGCGCGAAAAGATAGGAAAGTCGCGAAACACTGTGTTTTTCCAATGATTTGGCTACGGAGGGTCGAAAAGTTAGGCTCGCTAAAGCGGCGGAGTCGGAGCCAGTGGCCAGATGAGACATGAAAAACGTGACGCCGTTGTGGCGCGAAGCCCATTCCATCCAAAATGGAAAAACAATAGAGATCGAGACCCACTTTTGTTTTGGAAGTTGACGATGCGAAAAAGTGCACGACGTTGTGCGGCGAAAGCACATTTGCGAAGTCAAAAAGGTATCTCAAAAAACCGCAACACGGCACCACTTTTGGAGTTGAGATGTAGAAAAAAAAAAAAAGTGCACGCCGTTGTGGCGCGAAGCACATTTCCAAGTCAAAATGGACAAAACACTAGAGGAGCGGTCCACTTTTGGAAGTTGCGATGTCGAAAAAGTGCACGCCGTTGTGGCGGCGAAGCACATTTTGAAGTCAAAATGTACAAAACACCTCAGTGTCGGACGACTTTTGGAAGTTGCGATGTCGAAAAAGTGCACGCCGTTGTGGCGCGAAGCACATTTCCAAGTCAAAAGTGTTAAAAACTGGCGGTCTCGGACCACTTTTGGAGGTTCAGATGTCGAAAAGTGTCGAAAAAGTGCACGCCGTTGTGGCGCGAAGCACATTTCGAAGTCAAAAGTGTAAAAAACTGGGGGTTTTGAGCCTTTTTTGACGTGAAGATGTCGAAAAAGTAGACACTGATTAACTTAACTAACTTGACTAACTTAACTAACTTCACTAACTTAACTACCATAACTTCGACGACAACCCAGAATTGGTGTTGGGGGGTGCGGGGTTGGCTGTGTCTTCGGGGGGTTGGGCGGGGGTGGGGGGCCCACGGGGGTTGGGTGGGGGGTGGGTGGAGTGGGGATTGGGGGGGGTAGTTGTCGGGGGGGGGTGCGGGGGGGGGGGGTGGTGGTGGGGTCGGGTGTGGGGGGGTGGGGGTGGGTTCGTGTGTTGGGGGTGGTTTGGGGGTGTGGTTTGGGTGGGGCCTGTGGTTGGTTGGGGGGGTTGGCGGTCTGGTGGCGGGGGGGGGGGGGGCTGGGTTGGTGGGGGTGGGGTGGTGGTTTGTGGGGGGTTGGGGGGGGTTGGCCACAGCAACAGCAACAGCAACAACAACAGCAACAACAACACCAGCCACAACCACAACAACAACAACAACAACTACAACTACAACTACAACAGCTACAACAACAACAACAACAACAGCAACAACAACAACAACAGCAACAGCAACAACAACAACAGCAACAACAACAACAACAGCAACAGCAACAGCAACAACAACAACAACTACTACTACTACAACTACAACTACAACTACACAACAACTACAACTAGAACTACAACTACAACAACTACAGCTACAACATCAACAACAACAACAACAACAACAACTACAACTACAACTACAACAACAACTACAACTACAACTACAACTACAACAACAACAACAATAACAACAACTACAACTACAACAACTACAACTACAACAACAACAACTACTACTACTACTACTACTACTACTACTACTACTACTACTACTACTACTACACCACTACACAACAACTACAACCACACAACAACTACAACTACAACAACTACAACTACAACTACAAAACAACTACAGGTGCAGGTACATCACACTACATCCAGCAGTTGTGGTGAGGTTGGTGACACTGCTTGAAACATTACAACCATTCCAACCATTCCAGCAAACACAACTCCAACCACCTTTCGGTCAATCAGTGGCTTCGCTCTGCCATCCCTGGTTCACAACAACCAACTTCTCCTATAGGTTTCCTATTTTGTAAACTTCCGCCACCGCCTTGTGCGGTACTACTGGTATTCCATCAACAGTCACCATTAGTTTTGCAAACTTATCCCATGAATAGTGACCATTGATTATGCAAACGAGTTATTTGTGAATGTTCTCGCATTCCAACTAAATCCAAATATTAGTTGCCATTATTTCCCTATGTAAGTAATAGTACTTCCAAGTTTTTGGTGCCGGGCATCTGAGCCGGCCCCCGCTGTTGTTACTTTTTGACATTACACTAAAAACAACATCATAGACGAGGGGGATGGGGGGGTGGGGGGGTGGGGTGCACCCCCCTACCCACCCACAGGGGGGGGCGGGGAACATAGCTCCTGTATATCCATACCCATTCCTACTACTAGCTACTACTAGCTACGACTAACTATGACTAACTACGACTAACTACGACTAACTACGACTAACTACGACTAACTACGACTAACTACGACTAACTACGACTAACTACTACGACTACGATTACTACGATTACTACGATTACTACGATTACTACTACTACTACTGCTGCTCCTACTACTACTACTACTACTACTACTACTACTACTACTAGTACTAGTACTACTGCTACTACTACGACTGCTACTACTACTGCTGCTGCTTCTACTACTACTACTGCTGCTGCTTCTACTACTACTACTACTACTACCACCACCACCACCACCACTACCCCCCCCACCCACGGGGGGGGGCGGGGAACATAGCTCCTGTATACCCATACCCATTGGGGGAGGGGGGGGTGTGGTGGGGGGGGGGGATAATGCGTCATTTGCTGTACTTCTCATTGCCCCAATTGCACCACAGCGTAGCTACGCTGCTGTACGTCCTCATGCACTTGCACACATACGTCATGCTACGCTGCTGTACGTTCTCATGCACTTGCACACATACGTCATGCTACGCGGCTGTACGTTCTCATGCACTTGCACACATACGTCATGCTACGCCGCTGTACGTTCTCATGCACTTGCACACATACGTCATGCTACGCCGCTGTACGTTCTCATGCACTTGCACACATACGTCATGCTACGCTGCTGTACGTTCTCATGCACTTGCACACATACGTCATGCTAGGCTGCTGTACGTTCTCATGCACTTGCACACATACGTCATGCTACGCTGCTGTACGTTCTCATGCACTTGCACACATACGTCATGCTACGCTGCTGTACGTTCTCATGCACTTGCACACATACGTCATGCTACGCTGCTGTACGTTTTCATGCACTTGCAGATCGTAGGGCGGGTGTTAGGTGGATGGTTATGGATATGTAAATGATGATGATGATGATGATGATGAAATTGCTCCTGATGCTAAGGTTTCGTTTTTCAGCGTTTTGTGGTCCCCCTGTAAAATGTTTGAAAAGTGACAACAGCGGGGGCCGGCTCAGATGCCCGGCACCAAGTTTTTGTTTCCTAAATATATCTACTATCCCAATATTTAGCCCAACTAATATTCCAACTAATAGTCTCTAAATACCCACATTTCAAAAATCCAACCAAGTCCAAATATTGCCATGATTTATAGTTATGAATAGGTACAGTAACCAGTAGTTATATTGCCATGATTTATAGTCTGGTAAACTAACATGACTATGGAAAATCACCATGTTTAATGAGTAAATCAACTATTTCGACTGGGCCATTTTCAATAGCTATGTAACAAATTTCCAGAGGGTAGCCATCATTAATCTATCATTAATCCCCCAACGGGACATTGACCAACCCTGGTGAAATAGAAGATACAACCATGGCAGCCATTTTGGCAATAGTAACCATTATATATAGTTGTTGATACTTGATAGTTACTAGATGTTAATAGTTATTTCGTGGTTTATCCCATTAACAGTCACCATTAATGTCAACCCTGGATTAATAAACCCCAAACGGCTGTTTAATTGGGAGGGTACCATAAAAAAAGTACCAAATCATGACTATTGGGGGAATACCCCCTAATTTTCATAAACCATAGTTGAGCAAAATCCGGGGTTGACATTAGTTATGCAAACTTATCCCAAAATGTGAGGCCCCCAAGATAGCTAAGTTGGTTTATAACTACAATAACTATTGTTTGGTTGGTATTTATAACTATAGTATTCCTGGGGCGAATCTAAACCAACAAACACCACTGGGGGGCTCCACATTGCATGAATAGTGACCATTATATAGTAACCATGATATAGTTGTTGATACTTGATAGTTAATAGATGTTAATAGTTATATTGTTATATCGTGGTTTATCACATGAACAGTCACCATTAGTTATGCCAACTTATCCCATGAATAGTGACCATTATGGTTGTTTCCCTCCCCTGGGAAGATCCGCCATGGCCAGGACCCTCCTCCGGCGCCTGGCGCGCGACAGCCACGATGTCTGCACCCGACTCCTGGCGGCCAATGGGGTGCCGCCGGCCGCGGAGGTGGGGCCCGGTGGGGTTCCAACGGGGCAGTGGTCAAAACCTGCAAAAAAAATGCGAAAAAATGATGGTTCAACGAGGAAAATCTATGGAAACCATAGGAAAATAATGATTTCTATAGCTTGTATAGCTGATTTATTTTGATTTATGATGGCGAAGTTTGTTTCTAACTAAGTTAACTATGGTTTAAGGTAGATACTGATTGGTGGTTTGGACCATGTTTGATTTTTCCATGTGTTGGGAATAATAATCCCAACTGACTTTCATTTTTTTAGAGGGGTGGAAACCACCAAGTATATATATATATATAGATATATCAAACCAGCTCGACTAGCTCGTGGGTTTATAAACCCAGGCCGATGCCCCGGTGTTGCTGACGCTCCAACTGCTGACCCAGCTGGCCCTGCGCCGCGCCGCGCGCGCGTCGTTGCGCGGCTGCGCGGCGGTGAAGTGCAAGGCGCTAGAAGCCTTGAGGCTGAAGGAGCTGCCGAAAAAACCCTGGGGGTTGGAGAGGATTCTTAGGGTTAGAGAATGGAAAATGATAAGTTAATCAGTGAAAATGGTGGATTTTTACGAAATATATTTGAACAAACATGATTTATGGAAGATTAATCACCCAAAACATGTGTTTTGTGACGTTCACAGCTATGAAATATGGTGATTTAGGCAGATTTTACCAGCAAGAAAAGTTGTTTGATTCCATTATGATTTATTGTGGTTTACCCGGGGTTAAATGTACTGTTTTGGTGATTTTGATCATCACTTGAAAAAGTATTTGTTGCAGATTATATCCCCAATATTTCAGCGACAAGCATGACATTTACCAACCCCTGTTATCAACGAAAAATTGTGATTTCACATATTCTAACATGATTTAACCAAGTAAAACGGGGAATTGAGAAGATGTTTTTGTTACTGCAAGGTGGTGCCCCGGTTCCTCAGCCAAGTTGGTTTATAGGCCTTACCAACTCTCTTGTAAACGGAGGGCGCCACCTTGTAGTCGGATTGCACTTACAAAAACGGGAGAAGTGTTTCCAGCATGTTAGTTCGATGATGTTTCCTCATCATTTCCAGGAGCAATGAAGTTGAGATACAAAGGGGTGGCAACTATTGGATATACCTTCTGGTTATTTAACAGTTTGTTTATGGACAATCACAATGTTCAAACTATCATCATTTGTATCATCTAATTCTATTGGCTATTTATACCATTGCAAACTGTTAAATAACTAGAGGGTATCTAAGTTGGGATATTTCAGTTGGTTTAAAGCAGATTTCAGGATTGAACCTCGTTTTGCTAGCAAGTTGGAACATAATTTCTTTTAAAGAACTGGGAAGAGCGGGGTTTTGTACGCATGCATTGGTAATATAAAGTTAGTAATTTAACTGCACTCATGATAAACATGGATAACATGTGTATATATATATATATCTACCTATCTATACACAAAAACATATGACATTAAATATTCTGCATGTAGGTTAATTAATAGATTTTATATAACATATGGCATTCTGTATGAGGAACAAAACGATCAGCTGAAACTGTAGGAGCTGGACATGGAATCTGAGTTTCGTGATGCCCTGACGGCCTGTGGCGAAGCTGCAAAGGTGAGTAAAGAGTAACACAAAAATTGCTTTTAAAGGGTGGTACTGTGTTGGATCCACTTAAATTGAATCCACAACTATGTAATTATTACAAGTCCATTCAGAAAAAACGAGATTGAAATTATTTGACTACGGGCATTCAATCGCATTCCGCTATGTTTCGATCGAAAAATCATCTTCAGGAAACCATTTTTGCGTCTCATGTTTAAATATATAAGTTAGGGGATTGAAACCAGCACTTTGTGAGTTGTACAACGTTCTCCGCGAACATAAGATTTTCCAGGGCTCTTTCGACAAGAATAAGGTATCTATCAACCAGTTTTCCAGTTGGTAAAGCTTAGAAAATGATGTAAATGGCAGACATGTTGCTTGTACAAACATCGGGAGCTGAGCATTTAAGATGGCATGATCACAATCAATGATGGGTTGACCCAATTGAATGGTCTGAACTCTGACCAACAATGCATGTATCAAGCAGCAGAGCGTGTTTTCAGCGGTAGAGCTCCTAAACTTATTCCCATGGGAAGATATGGGAAGCCATGCTGATCCTACCAGGCTTCCCCATGATGTTATCTATGTATTCGTAGCTGCAACTCTAAGTTGTGCAAATGTGCGTTTGGGTTGGAAAAATATGTTTGCTCATGAAGCACCTGCAAAACCATGTGTTAGATTCCATCTCTATGCCTCTGAATTCATTCATATCTTGGAAGCTATGATTTTTTTTTGCGGTAACTATGTTCATGGATCCAAGACTTAGACAATCTCAGATGGAGTCAGTTTGCTGCCTATAGTAAGTGGACAGAAACCATTTGAAAGCGCCCTCTCACCCGGAAAGGATGAAAAACAATGTCGA